>VYZV01005835.1:0-29277 GCA_013401275.1 Pandion haliaetus | reverse complement strand
GGGGAGCTTCCAGCAGCTTCTCACAGGAGCCACCTCTGCAGCCCCCTCCCCTACTACCAAAGAAGCCACACCACACAAACCCATAACAGTAGGTCGTGAAGGAAAGGCATGAAAAGTGGCCATCTCTCCTGAGTGCAATGCTTATGTGACTGGATACATGTTATAGTTTTGCATCTGTCTTCACGCCCCTCCCTCCACCCCTCAAAAAAATAGTACGTGTTGCATTGTGACTTTAGGGGTTTTGGGTTTTGTTTGGTTTTGTATTACGTATTTTCCAGGTACTGTAGAAGATTATGCTGCAGTGTACTGCCAAATACTTTGGCTACCTCAGGTCAAACTAGCGGCAAGGTGTTTTGCTGCAATTAGCAGTCTGCCTGTTTGGTAAACACATGGCTGGCATTTCTTTGCAAGCCCAGGAGATGGGCTTTAAAAAAAAAAAACAAGAAAAAAAGAAAATAAAAAGCAAACAAACGTAAAACCCCTGCAAGTCTGATGCTGTAAAGTTAGAATAGAACGTACCAATGTCAGCAAGGGAGAGGAAGAGCAAGGGCTGGGATGTACTGTTTCTCATTTTACAGTGATGGGTCAATCACTGTAATTGGGGTAGGTTGGGGAAAAGGGATTGGGAATGTAACCTTCTTTTGGCCCATAACTTTATCTTTTGGTAGATGGTCATTGAGTTCTTGACAGAATTGCTCATAGTGGTTAGCGTTGTCTTGCTCCTGCTTCTTTCTGCTGTACTTATTTTCCAGCCCAAGCTAGACTTACCTAATTTGCACAGTCGGCCCTTCTGGGGTCCTTATTTAACATTATTGGTGCAGAGCAATTTGCAACACATCTGAGATTGTCATGTTTCATTTCCTTTGAGAGATGAGTGTAAATGTGTTACTGGCTCTCCAGAAACAGCTCTCTATGAGCTTGGAGTATACTTCAACTTCATGTTGTATACACTGTAGCAAGCGTACTAATATATTGCAACTATTTTTTTTGCTAAAGTCCTCGCTTTTGTAAAAAAACTATCACTGAGATTTATACTACCCTTTGACTTACATTATTCTTCCTTCTTTTAGACCAAAGTAAGTTTCTTCTTTTCCTCTTTGTTTTGCAAAAGGAATTGGAAGAGATCATTGACAGCTTTTTATTTTTACCATGCAAAACTCAGATTTTCACAATCATATTTGTGTGGTTTTGAGAGCAAAAGCCTTTTCACCTGTAGCATATCCATAGCATCACCAACTGCTTATAGAAAGAATCCTGTAATAAAGGAGATAAACATATTTTTTTATGAAAGCATAGCATTTAGTGTTCTGGAAAACTACAATAAATAATTCCCCTGTGTCCCTCTCCCTGCTTTCTTCTAAGCCCTAATTTAGCAACTGGTGTTCAGTTAATCAGGCCTCTACATTTCTACTGCATGTTCTTGTTGATTTTGGTTTTTTAAATACATAGTACCAAAATGCCGTTGACTTCTCGCAAAGAACAGTTTTTCACTATAATGTTACTAAATGAAAACTGCTTCTTGGCTAATTGTCTGCAGTGTTTGCTACAATATGTGCGTGAGAAGTGTTGTGACTGCTGTGCTCAGGCATCTATATTCACACCTTTTTTCTTTTTTTTTTTTTTAATCACCTATTGTTAGTGGACCTACTGGACCTGAACACAACAAGTGAAGTTTTTAAACAGCACAAGTTGAGTCAAAATGACCAGCTGATTGGTGTCCAGGATGTGATCAGCTGTCTCACTACCATCTACAGTGGACTTGAAGAGAAACACAAAGATATGGTGAATGTTCCTCTCTGTGTAGACATGTGTCTTAACTGGCTACTCAATGTATATGATAGGTAAGTAACAAGTCTTTATTCACAGTGTCTACTCCAGGAATTTAAGGTAGTATTAACAAAGTGTAAACCATGGAGGCAGAATTGGTATTTTTGCACGTGAGTCCTCAGAAATGCTAGACTTGCAGGACTGTTGTATCTATTTGCTGAGTTACTTTGTTGAGGAAGTGTCCATGATAATAGAAAAATAATAAAGCCTTAAAAAGTTAAGAAGTTCTTTAATAAAAAGTTATATCTTTTGGTATTTTTGACTCAGTAATGAAAGTACAGTTGCTTGCAATGAGGTGTTTCTTATGCTGTCCTGCTCAGATACACTGAACTAATGTTACACTGCTTTTATACTACTACCAAAGAAACATTGAAAGGATTTCAAGGAATGTGTATGTGAGTAGAGAACTGGATACGCTGCTTTAGCTGTGTTCCTACTGTAAATGTTCCAAATTGCCCAGATTGTTTGCTATTCATACCAGATCCAATTTCTGCCACAGGTGGGTACAGTTCTGTTATTTACTTTACACTTAGTTACTTGCATGCCATAATCCTGGCTGAGCTCCCTGTCCTGAATTCTCTGTTGAGTGGTGGTTGTTCTGATCTCAGTGCTAAAACCTGTCTGATTCTGGAGGGTCAACAGTGTCCTGGTCCTGGCTCCTGCCTTGTATCAGTTCTGCGTGCTGGTGCTACGTGATCCACCTGCCTTGGTCCTGGCAGTAAAGCTGTATTTCCCCGGTGGATTGTGAGTTTGCCTCAAGAATGTTTCAGGGTTCTTACAGTAACAACTTGTGGGTTTATTTAAATGTACATCTGCTATTACCAGAGAGAGCACCAAGTCTCAGAGGACAAGAAACACACACCCCCCACCCCACCCCCCCAGCAGCCACTCGTGGTTTTGGCTGGTCCTTTCTGAGCCCCCAGACACTTATTTCTTCTGCTGAATGTTGAACTCTGCCCTCTTGGCCCTGCCCTGCGCTGCAAAATGTCAGCCTGCATGTCTGTCCTACAATCGGTATGGTTTTATTTAGATGTGCTTTTGAGTCATGAGTTTTTTGGTCATTTTTCTTAGTGGTGTTCACTATTCTCATCCCCCTTCTGTAGTAAAAACTGGGAAAAGACTTGGTTTCCATCAGCTCCTCTATTCCCTGTAATGTATCTCCTTACATTGCTTGAACAAAGGCATTTCAGGACTCTTCAGGAGCTGACTAAAGACACAGCAGTGCAATACATGGGGTGGTTGCTTCAGGGTGTCTAACTGAATATATGCTTTAGTTATACACGGAATTACAAATAAGAATTTCGAAGCTGCCTGAGGTTGGTTACCAAATTTCTTTCCTTTCTCCCCATTTGAAGATGGAAACAGCAAAAGTATTTCTTGAATAATGATAGAACTCTCATACCTGGCTTCGCAAGAGAGCCGTTACTTGTTGATGTATGCATTATCTTCACCATGTTCACTCACTTAACCAGTGCCAATTTCTAACAGTTCATAGCTTTTTGCTTTTTTTCCCCCCAGGGTATTACACACCAGTAATCCTATACTTTGTGGATATTTTATTTTATTTTATTTTTATTTTAAATATTATGGTAGGGGAGAGGGAAGGATGTAGCAGAGTATGTACGACCATTTATCATTTATGTGCTGACTGCCTATTACACTTTGGCATTCAAATATTGCTGTTTAATATTGTGACATTTCTGTTAGCTATACTCCTCATCATTACCGCTGGAAAATTGGAGAGCACATCAAATAATGACTGGGGCTTCTTCATGTAATTATTTTTATTTTGCAGAGCTCTGTATTGTGGGTGAATATACACATGACTTGCAAATAGAGCAGTAGATCAAGTGGGTTGCTTGAATTAAAATGTTATTGGTTATTTAGAATAAGAGACAATAACATCAGAGAATTTTTTTGTAGTTACTAGTTGTTTGGGGTTTTTTTTGATTGATCACAAATCCATTATATTTTCTTCAGCTTACCTTTGCTTCCTAACTTCAGTTCAAAGTCAGTTGTTTGATCTGTTCATATTTAAATGCATGTAGTAAGCAACAAACCTTTCTTCGGATAACATTTCCTGTTGCTCCTGTTTCCCCTTGCTTATTATGTTGAAAGCTTTAGTGTAGATAATTCTTCAAGCTGGTGAAAGACTTTAATCTTTAGTCAAACTTTGAAAAATGGAGGATGAAGGTTTTCTGAGATAAAACTACCTTTTACAGTGTGTTCCCTTGCTCCCCTTTCAAATCCACTCCAGGAAGAAAAAAAATACTGAAAGAACAGGCACCAATTTTAAGCTGGTTTTTGGTTTTCAAATTGGCCTTTAGGAAAGAGCTAATTTGTGTCTTGGCATTTCCATTGTTTATTGCATTGGTGTTATACATACACATATACAATGTTTCAAATCATTGAACTGCCTACAAAAAGCATCTGTTAGTCACATGCTATTAACCTGAGATTTAATTACTGATTCACAGATTGATGGCAAACTGAGTAGTTCTTCAGACTTACCTACAGATATCTTTGGCCCTTAAAAAGACCCAATTTATTTTTAGAAAAAGGTCTGTTGTGTTCTGGTATTTTCTGACACATCAGGAATGATTCATTCTTCAAGCTGAGTAGAGGAGAGAAACATTAAATTTACTCAGTGACTTTTACTTCAGGGACTCAAAGGTTGTTCCAGGCAGCAACATCTGCCCTGTAAACATTTTCCAGACTTAAAGTTCTTTGTTTTGGTTAGGACAGAGTGGGTTTCTTTATATAAAATTAAAGATAAATGCATTGCATTTTACAACGAGAGCTGTGAAGGAAATTGTTTGCTCTATGAAATCAATTTGGCCAGGCCTGTGTTTAAATCATCCAAAAGCAATAGCTGGTGGTTATTGTTCTGGACTATATACCATCAAATTTGCTAAAATCTCCAAACGTCATTTATATGAAATGGACTGGTAGCTTTTAGTACTAATGGAGTAGCTTAACACCCCTTGAAATGAGTTGTTTCAGATATTCTAAAGTCTGTCATACATCATATAGAATACATGTACTAATTGTGGGCAATGAGTCATTATTTCAATTGGAATTACCCATAAAGAAACTTTTACCTGCATTGTTTTGAATGTCTTGCAATGTTTATCTGACTTCTTGTATTTCAACTTTTCTTGGTTTTTTTTATGTTAGGATACATTTGATAATGCCTTCTTTTAAATTGGATTTCTTGGCGCATTAGCCTAGGAGGGGTATCTATGGGACTTACGCTAACATTTCCCATATGATCAAAGCTGTCATTCATGATCATTCTCTATGGCCCAGTCTTCCCCTGAAGAATTACAACTTTGTTATTTATTGTTGCACTCATACACCTGGCAAATTCTAACACCAAGCTGAGTTAATATCCCAGGTCTTACCAGCCTGTTAGTTTGAGCAAAATCTGAACTTCTGAGGAAGGAGAAGGATGAGAGACCTGCTCAGTTAGCCTTAACTTTATGCCCGGGTTTTGACGGTAGCTGATGGAAATTTTCTGCACGTGCTCCAATAGCATTCCCTGCATTGATGATAGTTGTCTTGATTCATAGAGTACTCTGCGGGAGCAACTTAGCAGGCTGTGATAGTAGTAAGAAGCGCTCTAGGAAGAACATGGCCCTGTACAGGGGAGGAAAATGAGCTCCTTGGTCCGACTCCTCTGGGGTTGATCAAGGGGAGGCATCTGTGGGGACCTGCAGAGATCTAACAGGTTGCCTTCTGTTGCTGGGTTATGTAGGTAACTGACAGCTGCAGTCCTTGGTAGTCCTTAGTCGCAGTGTCAGTGTTGACTAGGCTTGAGAGCTCTGACAATTCTGAACTGAAGTGCTCTCATCTTCTTTCTTCTCCAGTTTCCTTGCTAGTGCCTGATGTTTTTATGCTATTGCCCCTCGTCCCCGGGGGACGCAGGGTTCCTCTGGACTTCATATCGCTTATCGTGTTTTCTGTTGATCTGTCAGTCATCCTCATTGTGTATTCCAGTTTGCAATCTCTTATACTTAATCTTGTTCTCTGTCTGGCAGCTTTTTGTTATCTGGTTAACTCCTGTGTGCAGCTGTGCCCATCGCTCTTTTCTCCTTTGGCGTTCACGTTGTTCACTTGGGTAAAATGCTTATATGTTATATCTGACTATGCCATCACAGTGCTACAGAATACTTGCATACCATTGTTGGTAAACAATAGTTTTGTATGCTTATATTCAACAATCTAATCTTAATTATATCCTGATTAGTACATTTATAATTTCCAGGTGTCACAAGCCTCTGTTTCGACTATGGTGTAGATTGTGTTTGCCTGTCAAAGAAGTTTGGGGTCCAACTCTGTGTTAGGATGTTACTTAGAGAAAGGAATAAAATTTGCATGTGACAGTTGCATGATTATGGAAAGGTTTTGGAAAGTTTGCTAAACCTATCTTCCTGGAAAGACATACCTTCAGATAATTTTACCCCTGTCTTAATGTCTATTGTTGAATTTCTTAGGTGTTTGAGCAGAAACGGAAATGTTGGTTTTAGGATTTAGCACACTGTTTTGTAGCTGAGATGTTCCTGTGGCCAAGTAGTGCTAAACTGTATTATATGATTCCCAAGTGCTCCACACAGCTTGTGCCTGATTTAGTGAGGTTGGGATCATAGTTTTTTTCCGTTGTTTGGTGTTCAGTTGTTATAGGATTAGCAAGGAAACTCACGAGGCATGGCTTATGTTTATTGCCCCTGTTATCTGTGTGTTACCTGTTCCACCGCCTCTCCTCTTCCGCATCCTGTAGTTCCAGTATCTCCTGTAGTAAGATACAGGATAAAAGTGTTCTTCCTTTCTCTTCTGATACTACAGCTGTTTCTAGCTTACCCTTTTTTTCCCTCATTTGCTTATGTTATTGTACAGTAGTGACAAACATCAGTTTTTATATAAAGTATCTATTTGATATTTTCTGCAGCTGTGTTGGATCTCTGAAACAGCTGAACGGTTGCTCTCTGCTTGGATGGAGAGTCCAAACTATGCAACAAAGTTGTATGCGCTCTGATCCCAACTCAGCCTCTCTACCTGTGCAGCATGGTATGCTCCCATGCCCTTGACCAAATGACCTAGTTAGCTGATTCCCCACTGAACTAGTCCTCTCTGTAGTATATGCTTTCAATGCACTCTTCTACCATGCCTGGAAATTATGTGTACCTCTTTCTTTAACGCCTATTTTGGCAGGTTTAAAAGTTGAATTACTTCTGGGTTCTGTGCTACCTCCTGACTGGATCATACCTAAGGCATATAGGCCAGAGCCTGCCTGGTGCATATGTAGAGACAACGGAATCACCTACAAACCCAAGGATTTCTTTATTTTCTCCTTCCCCTCATCTCTCTTTCCTCTCCCCTTCCTCACTAAAACAATAAAATTCCCGTTCATTTGGGGAAGGAGAAGAATGTCAGCATCACACTATAAGGGCAATGAATCCTTAGACTTTGTATAGCCTGGGGAAAGAAGGTTCAGATATATCCAGAGGGACAAATGGACTTTAATAAACAACAAAGGCACTTCTGACAAGCGGCTATAATGGTTTTGCCATTTTTCACTTGAAGATAGGTCAGGGGTCAATAATGTGCCTTTTTTATACTGCCTTTCACTGTTGTATTGATGGAGAATGGACAACTTTGCTCTAAACCAGTTAATAGAGATATAATTGTTCAGACTTCCCTTCAGAATCAGAGCAAAAAATATCTGAGCTGCTTAAAGTGGTCTTATTAATTGATTTTGTAATGACAAGCATGCTTGTATTGCTGTAGTGAATCTGAATACTGTGCTGGCACTTATTTCTGAATGCTTGATCCATGAATCTTGTATGAATTCAAGCATTAAAAAGTTTCCTGAACCTTCCCACTGCAAGGCCTTGGTTTTCAGATGTTTGTACACACAGCACAATTAGATGGTTGTGCTGCCATTCAGAGACAGCTTGACAGGCTGGAAAAAGGGGGCAACAGGAATCTCATGAAGTTCAATGAAGGGAAATACCAAGTCCTCTCCCTAAAGAGGAATAACCCCATACACCAGTACAGCCTGGGGAGTGACTGGCTGGAAAGCAGCTTTGCAGGAAAGGCCCTGGGGGTTCTGGGGGACACCAAGTTGAACGTGAGCCATCAACATGTGCTTGTGGCAAAGTAGGCCGACAGTCTCACGGGCTGCATTAGGAAAAGCCTTCCCAGCAGGTCTCGGGAGCTAGTCTTGCCCCTCTGCTTAGCACTGGTGAGACACATCTGGAGTGCTGGGTCCAGTTCTGGGCTTACCAGGACAAAAGAGACATGGACAAATGGGAATGACTCCAGTGAAGTATTCTTAAGATGATTAAGGACTTGGAGTATCTGATGTATCAGGAGAGGCTGAGAGCGCTGGGACTTTTCAGCCTGGAGAAGAGAAGTTTCAGGGGGATCTTATCACTGTGCGTAAATACCCGATGGGAGCAGTAGAGAGGACGGAGCCAGGCTCTTCTCAGTGGTGCACAGTGACAGGACAAGAGGCAGTGGGCACAAAGGGAAACACAGGAAATTCTGCTTAAATGTATAAGAAAAAGATATTTTTTTTTTTTAACGTGAGGATGATCAAACAGTGGCACAGGTTGCCCAGAGAAGCTGTGCAGTTTCCATCCTTGAAGATATTGAAAACCCGACTGGATAATCCAGGAAAACCTGCTCTACCTGGCTGAGCAGGGGCATTGGTCTAGGTTTGGTGTGGGTTTTTTTACTGTATATATAATTTCAGTGCTAATGTTTAGCTGTTTCCAAGAAAAAGGCTAGGGGGAAATATGTTGCTCTTTAGAAAAATGTGATGTTGCAGGCTTTGTAATTATTTTTGTAATTTATTAAGAAAATGCTTTTTGTGCAAAGGCAGTTCTTCCCAGTCTCTAGAGTAATCTGCTGAAATCTGGAGAAGTTTGAAGCCTCCACATATGTACCCTGACCTTTTAGCTGCAAAGTTTTTCTGAGTTTGTGCCTTTAATAAACAAAATGCTGTAGTCAGTCCTGAGTTGTATCAAACCCAAATGAATGGTCAGCTTTGTTTTTCCATTGAACACAAAGTTAGAACACAGACAACCCTCCACAGGAAAGAATGGGGAAAGAACTTTATCAAGGTTGCAAAATGAGCCATTTACACATCAAGGTACGCCAGTGTCTGTCATTGAAAGGGGTAATTTGAAGCTAAGCTTGAATGTATAAAATAGATGGCACTTTTATAACATTCTGGAAAATTGAGTCCTGCTTTTCAAACTAGGCAGTAAAAGTAATGTGGTTTTTTTGATTAATTTGGCAATAGCGTCTCTGTACCTCTGTTCCAGCTTGTGGAATGGAGAAGATAATGCTGTCTAGTGTCACTATATTAGGTGATGCTTGTGAAGACAAATGCATTATTATTTGTATGGTGCTTAACTAATTTACTGAGAGCCCAGTAGTAAATTAATAATTTTGTATTCAGCACAACATTTGTGAAGTAAATCAGAGAGCAGACCATAGTTGAATGGATAGGACAGGAAGAGATATCTAATGACCACTCCAGAAGTAATTAAAGGGTATATCACTTCTGCATGACGGAAGGGACCAAAGTAATGTTTGGGGCGATATTAATTTTAGTATTATCTTACTGGCTGGTGAAGGACCCAGGTAACCTTAAATGCAGGGGTTTGTGTGTAATATACAGATTTTACCTACTATTCTCATTATTTTTTTGCCATGTCTCATCTGAAGACAAATTGTGTTTTTTGGTCTTTGAAAGAAGAAATCATTAGATCTTTTTAATAATATGTTTCTGCACTGATGGTTTGAACTTTAAAATCATCCTTTTCCATGTACCCTGGGTTTATTGCTTCAGTATCTTTTTGAACAGTGTCTTGCAGATTTAAAATCACTTGCTTTGGAACCCACTTAATCCATTATCAAGTTGCTTAAAGTTTAATGTGTGGGGTTTGGGGTTTGGGCTTTTTTTTTTTTTTTTTTTTTTTTTTCTGTAAGCCTGAAATCACATTGCTTAAAAAGAATGACAACTCCACATGATTTAATTACTGCATGTGATTGGCTGTTTATGTTCTGGTACACATGCTTATCAGAGCATTTTAAACATAAAAGGAAAAAATGAAGTGGAAAAAAATGAATTAATTACTGTGGTATGAAAACTTGGTTTTATTTTGCAGTCCTTATGTTTCACGCTGACTAATAGGCTTTCCTACTGTGTGCTCGTGTGTTTTTTCTGTGTATATCACATTATTAAATCATGTTGAGAGCTTTACAGAGCTAAATGTCTGCCCTTTTGGAGTAATACGAACTATTTTGACGTGTAAACCACTTAGCAGGCGAGCTGAGCTTTTGTAAGGGAAACATTCTTAACGTGATTTGTAGTGTTAATTTGTTTTGAGATTTGAAGTGTATTTGAAGTAGAACTCACCAATGCCTCTGCTTTTTTTAATAGACTTGAGTCGCAATGAAATAAAATTAAACTGTTTTAAATTGTTTTATCTTTATAATTTCAGTGGCCGAACTGGAAAAATTCGAGTGCAGTCCCTGAAAATTGGCTTGATGTCTCTTTCTAAGGGCCTTCTGGAAGAGAAGTACAGATGTAAGGAAGAATGTATTTTAAAAAATGCTTACTTTATATGATCATGTACAATAACATACATTGTGGCAAAATTTGTAGTAAGACATTTCTCATGCCTGTAGCAAGACAGTTTTCTTGTGAGTAAGTAAAATAGAATTGTTTTCATTATCATCAGTGTCAATGGAGAAAGTAGGATTTATATCCTGACTCGGAAGTATTGATGTCAGTTATGCATCGTGATAATGCCCAATATTGCACTCCCCAAAAGCAAGGGAGAACGTAGCCATGTGGAAGCTAGAAAAGCATTCTGTTTGATTCTGTTCTCTTTTGTGTGTGTGTATGTTTTGTTTAGGGAAAAATCAAGCAAGTCAGTGTTGATTGGAACAGATTGATATGTCTGATAAAGCAAGGAAATACATCAAAATCCAGCAATTGTATTTTGTGGTCTATGAGAAAGATGATCTGAACTCCAAAAATAGTTTTCCAGTATATGTAATTTCTGCCAGAATTGTGCAATGAAAGTTTAAATTATGTTGATTTAAGTAATCTCAGAAGCTTGAGAAATACTGAGTAGTATAAAAATACTTCACAAAAATAATTTCAGGAGCGGAAGAGAATTGAGTAACTTTGTGGCAAACCCCCCTGACAAATACAGAACAAGAGATTAAGCACTATGGAAGAACATCGTAGGTAGTGGACAGTTATATATTATGCACATCATCTTAAAATTGCTATTCTCTGCAGTGGTTCCTTGACACTTTCAGAAACACATGTAAAATATATAGACACTCTATGTGCCGTGTACCATTGGAGTTCTGCAACAATTTCTGCTTTCCTTAAAAGCATTTGTAGGTAATCTTGTAATCTTGGTTATTAACATGAGCAAAAGTACAGGTATCTCCTGCATTAGGGCGTATTTCAGTATCTGAAGGGCATACTAAGACTTTGGGGTTTCTAGTTTTCTTATGTTACTTGACATATCTGTGAATTAGCCCATAACTGAAAGAGCTTGGCAGACGTACCTTTGTTCAGTAATGATAATTCAGGGGTAATCTGCCATTTGGTATGAAATAAAAAGCTTTCATAAAGTATAGGAGTTAGTTAGGCTGTGGATAACAGAATGATAATGCTACCAAAAGATGGTTTAAAAAAACCCCAGACCTGGGAATAAACTCACATTAAATTGCTAGCAATAGTGAATTAGTATACTTACAGTTACAGAATACAGGCACTGAAGCAGAACAAGGAAATGACTAGGTTGGATTCATTTTTATGTTGTTGCTTTGTGTCTAGTAGTAAAATAAAAATGGCAGCTGATGGTGGCTGCAGATTTACGTAACCTATGTTAACAAGATGGGCTTTTTCCTGAAGATTGCTGTGAAAAGTTCTGAAAAATTAGTACAGAAAAAATCTCAGGAGACTTTTGTACCAAGTGATCATAACTTTGACCTGAAATGGAAGTAGTTGCTCAGCTTCTCAAAGCAGAGAATTAAGTTAGATAATGCATCCTTTTTTTTTTTTATTGTTGTAACTCCTGTTTTTATCAGTGGGCCAGGCTTTGATATCTTTATTGTCAGCTTTATTGTCCTTGCAAACCATATGGTTGTCACAAAACAAAATTCTTTAGTCTGAAAGAGATTTTGCCAAAGAAGGAAGGATGTAAGGGTGTCAGGTACTGGTCGTTGGCCTGCGGTGGCTTTGCAGTCAGCCTTTTGGGGTCCCTTGGCACAGCTGTGTCACAGACTGATCTTTGGCGTGAGCTCTCTTGCTTGTTTTGATTTTGTCACACCCTACTAATCATCTACTGTTGGGAGAAATTTTGTCCTATCTATTGAGCTTTCAGATCCTCAAGTGAAAACTGTCAGGAAAATGCTAAGTATTTTCAAGAAATCAGTCACTTGGAAGGAAGAGCAGTACTGCCAAACATGGGTGCTTAATACGAATTACCTGCCTTCTGATTTTTTCCCTTTCTCAGACCAGCTCCTGACGTTTGCTTCTCCTTTTGGCTATATTTCTTCTAAGCCTTTCTGAGGTGTTGTCAATCTCAGGCTCCTTTGAGCGTGGCAGTTGTCATACAATTGCAGTTGGAGCCCTTAGCAGAGCACAGACCATGCCTTAAGTGTTGTAGTCTTAGAGAGGCATACTCTTCTCAGAGTAGTTGGTAGTAAAATAGGAAGTTTCTTGATTTAAAAACTTTTGGATGAACCCTTCAACCTTTTGTAAAACTCTTAACCAGACTGTCTGCTCATGTGTTTTCTACCTCAGCCTTCCCAGAGACCAGCCTTTCAGGGATTAACTTGAAGAAACATAATTTCTGGGCAGCTGAGAGATTGGGTTTATGAAATAATATGGTAAACTGACAGGGGACAATAATTTCAGTTTACCAGTACAATTCAAGCTTTTGTTCTTTTCTCTTTCTTTAACGTGAAGCCTTTGGGGGAGGTTTGGTTGGGGTTTTTTGTTTGCTTGTTTTAACAGCCACCTTTAGTCATGTTCATTTCCAGTAAAAATAACAGTTTTGTTAACTGTACGTTCCTTTCCAGTGTACGTAGGATGTTATGCCAGAGAATTTCTGTGACTTTTTTTTTTTTTTTAATTAGGCTTCTTTTTAAGATGCTAGACTTCAGGGTTGAGATGAGAATGGATCTTTAATTAAAAAAGTCCCAATTACTGCAGAAGAAACATTGAAGCCTCAATTAAAGAATGACTATTCTTGGAAATGTTTAAAGACATGCTTAACTTCAAGCACACACCTGGGTGCTCCTGTGAATAAAAACGGACCTGCAAATATAATTGACTTGCTGTGAGCTGGTTACATCTGTGCTTCCAGGGCAAATAGTCCAGGGCTTCTTTTCTGTTGGTGAGGCCAATGACCTGTGCTGGCTGTATCCATGTTACGCTCTCCTTTCTCCCCAGAACGGGGTGGGGGGGGCACAGGTGAGCTACCTATTGGAAATGATCTCAGACCCCATCTAACTCTCACATCATTCCTGGCTATTTTGGGGGCGAGAGTTAGTCGACTTTGATCAAAATCATGACAGATACATTTTTTAGCAGCTTAATGATACAAACAACGGCGTTCCAGTGCTTGGTCTTAGACCCTGGTGCCACTGCTCCATTCATGGATATAGAAGTAGCCTTAAAAAGTGGAAAAGGCAAAAAAAAAAAAAGGATGCATATGACAAAAGGTAATACTAGTTTAGTTCCAAATTACTCAGAGCACAATAAACAAAACAGTTTCTTTTTACTACCTGTTGTTCATACATTATTACAGGACTTCTGAATACTGTGGGTGAAATGAAACATTTTTAACCACTCAATTTTAGTGTCCTAAATGTTCTAGGAAGGTAAATTTTAATCAAATCAGCAAGTGTTTGCAACAGTGAAAGATGTATTTTGCATGTGTGGTTATTCACAGCTCGTTTTCTCTCTAGTCATGCAATCAGGAGACAAACAGCATCTCAGAGAGTATGGATTTCCCGAGGGACAGCAGGAATTTTATCTTCCCTCCCTTTTCTTCAGTTTTAGAGGTGGACAGAAGTAATAGCACTGTGTAATTACTGGGAGTACATTTGTGAGCATTTTGCTCTTACCTGGGCTCATTTTTAACACAGAAAGCCCAGACTGGCAGCAGAAACAGCAAACATGCACAGAGTTTTATGTAGTGTGTAGATTTGTAGATTTTGGGTCATATCGTTTAATGCATAAAAACTGTAGGATTTGAAGTGAAAAAGGGCTACTTGAAAAAAGCTCAGCTGTGAAGCAGTTCAATTTTCAAGTGATGTACAACATCCTTGGAATGTGATTTTTTTACTGTTATGTTTATGTCAATTTTCAAGCCATTTGGAACTAACACTGATAGTTTAAAAAAAAAAAAAAGAAGAAAAAAGAATGTGCAGCCTGTTTGTAACAATGCAAAAAAAAAAAGTGTGTCGTGGACATCTTACTGTTAACTAGTTTATTACCATTTTGGTAAGAATTTAATAAACTTTTCAACATTTTGAAGTATCCCCTTCTATACCAGCCAGTAAGTACATTTTTTCAGGTTGTCCAGCTAAGTTGCAGTTTGAGTCTTTGCCAGGGTATAGTTCATGGATTACTTTAGGGAGGTAGGCCAGATAGCAAGAACATTTTGGCTTTCCATACCTTTAGTTTAGGAGCTTCTCCTGAAGGCATTGAAAGTTTTGGGAAAAGATCCATTAACTCCATTGCAGTTGGACACTCATCAGTTATGGCACAGCTGCCAGTGTTAAGTTTTACTTGTTGTTTAGGGGGAGTGTTTTGGAGGAGTTTAAGCTCTTCAAAGGTATTTGCTGACTTTCTACTTGGATCAACCCTAGCTAATCACTCTCTGTATTCCCTCTCCTGCCACATTGTTTTTCCTCTATTTACTAGCTCCCCAATCAGCTGAAGTTTTAGGGCTTAGGAAATTACTTCATCTTCCTCCCAGCTACAGTGGTTAATGAATTGTTCTTCTTTTAGTGGCTGTTTTCACTGTAGACTGATGCAAACAGAAAGAATAGAACAGGCGCTTTTTTTGTTTGTTTTTTTAAATCCTGTCAGGTTTTTTAAACTGACTCTTAGAAACTGAAAAACTATCCCAACCATAGCTAAAGAAGCTAGCCGGGATCTGGGATAGCCAAGATGAGCCCGCAGCCGTGCAGTATTAGTCCTGTCACCTCTGTTGTCTGTGGTTTGTGTTCTTTTTCCTCACCACTGAGGGCTGAAGATGCTGTAGCATTTGTTTGACTAGGCAAGAAAGGGGTGAGAAAAATACAAGAAACTCTAAAAATTAATTCAGTCATCTGGATTTCTATTTCGTGAAAATCCTTTCTTGTGCCTCAACCTTGTTTGCCAAGAAAAGAAGTATGACCAAACTGTCTGAAGCATGCTGACAAAGCTTGACAGTTTCTCCAAATGAAGGGCAAAACAATTTACGCAGTGTAATAAAAGAGTTTCTCTTGAGTGTTTCTGAACAAAGCTTGTCTGTTTCTCAGTCAGAAGTGCAGTCAGACTGAATTTTTAAATTTCATTTATTTCTAATCTATTAATGGTTGTTCTGGTGGGAAACATGAAAAGTAGGGGGATAGTATAAATGGTTTTTGTTTTTTTTCTTTTAAGATTACTTGGAGATTTAATCCAAGCTGGCCACTGACTGCAAATGGAGAATGTAAAAGCCACCTGGAATGAACTCAAAGAATTCACTTCCATTTCTTCTGTAATTTGTACCAATCACAGAATTTAAAAATATTTCTGAGATAAACTCAGTGTTTAAGATATTTTCAGGAGAGATTCATCTTGTGACTAAATACTAACGTACACAGCTACAAAGTTCATAAATCTAAGATTTTTGGCAGAAACATGTTAAAAATTTTAGCTGAAAGTTTTAACAATTCAAAATGTCCAGTCAAAGAAATGTGTTAAGAAAGCACTTAAGAAATACTCTCTATACTGCAGACAGGCCTATTAATTCGGTGCTTTACTGTGACTCTTAAGTAGGTAAAAGCAATATCTTTCTTCCCATCGTCTGTATCTGGAGCAATTTTCTTGATTCCTTTCAGCGTCAATTTTTTCTGTCGTTACAGTCATCCCAGAACTTCCACTTATGCTGCAGGGCTTGACTCCTAGCTTAGGAAAAGGGAATCAGTAAAGAGAAAGTACATGGAAGCACACATGGTTATCCGGGAAGCAAATGTGATTAGTGCTAAGCTCGAGTTGTCCTGCTGGCTGCTGCTCTTGCTTTAAGCTATTCCACATGGCCAGCTGTGACTTGTGGTGATTTCTAGTCTCAGTTCAGAGCAAACATGATTCTGTCCCCAACCAACCGAAGGATGGCATAGATTTTAGCATAAGATACGGATTTCTGAAATATTATTTCCTTCTTCATAGTATAGTTTGGTTTGGAAGGGACCTTTAAAGGTCGTCTAGACCAAGCCCCCTGCAATGAGCAGGGACATCTTCAACTAGATCAGGTTGCTCAGAGCCCTGTCCAACATGACCTGGAATGTTTCCAGGGATGGGGCATCTACCACCTCTCTGGGCAACCTGTGCCAGTGTTTAACCACCCTCATCGTAAAAAATTTCTTCCTTGCATGTAGTCTGAGTCTACCGTCTTTTAGTTTAAAACCCTGCTAGAAAGTTTGTCCCCATCTTTCTTATAAGCCCCCTGTAAGTACTGAATGGCCATAATAAGGTCTCCCCAAAGGGAGCCTCTGGACCGCCTCCAACAGGTCCATGTCTTCCCTGTGCTGAAGACCCCCCCAAGAGCTGAACACAGTACTGCAGGTGGGGTCTCACCAGAGCAAAGTAGAGGGCCAGAATCACCTCCCTCAACCTGCTGGTCACGCTTCNACTCTCAAGTCCTTCTTGGCAGGGCTGCTCTCAATCCCTTCATCCCCCAGTCTGTATTAATACTGGGGGTTGCCCTGACCTAGGTGCGGGACCTTGCATTTGGCCTTGTTGAACCTCATGAGGTTCACATGGGCCCACTTCTTGAGCTTGTCCATGTCCCTCTGGATGGCATCCTGACCCTCAGGCGTGTCAATTGTGCCACTCTGCTTGGTGTCGTCAGCAAACTTGCTGAGGGTACACTCGATCCCACTGTCTATGTCATTGATGAAGATATTAAACAGTACTGGTCCCAGTATGGACCCCTGAGGGACACCACTTGTCACTGATCTCCATCTGGACATTGAGCTGTTGACCACTGCCCTCTGGATGGAACCATCCAACCAATTCCTCATCCGCTGAACAGTCCACCCATCAAACCCATATCTCTCCAATTTAAAGGGAAGGATGTTGTGGGGGACCGTGTGAAGGGTCTTAAAGAAGTCCAGATAGATGACATCCGTAGCTCTTCTCTTGTCTACTGCTGTAGTCCCTCCATCACAGAAGGCCACGAGATTGGTCAGGCAGCACTTGCCCTTGGTGAAGCCATGCTGGCTGTCTTAAATCACCTCCCTGTCCTCATGTGCCTTAGAATAGCTTCTAGGAGGATCTGTTCCATGATCTTCCCAGGCACAGAGGTGGGGCTGACAGGTCGGTAACTCGTTTCTACCCTTTTTAAAAATGGGTGCAATATTTCCCTTTTTCCAGTCACCAGGGACTTTACCTGACTGACAGGACTTTCCAAATATCATGGAGAGTGGCTTGGCAACTACATCAGCCAATTCCCTCAGGACTCTAGGATGCATCTCATCAGGTCCCATAGAATTATGTATATTCAGGTTCCTCAGGTGGTCACAAACCTGATCTTCTCTTATAGTGAGAGGAAATTTGCTCCCCGAGTCCCTGTTTTGCAGTCCATCCACTCAAGAGGTGTGGGAAGAGAGGTTGCCAGTGAAGACTGAAACAAAAAAGTTGTCAAGTACCTCAGCCTTCTCTTGTCCATTGTTACCAGTTTGACAGTCTTGCTCATCGGGGCGGTGGGGGGGTGCTTTCTTTGTCCTTGCTTTTCTGGCTGATTTACCTGTAAAAGCCCTTGCCACGTCCAGCTCCGGCTGTGCCTTGGCCTTCCTGACTCCATCCTTACCCTACTGGGCGGTGTCCCTATACTCTTCCCAGGATATCTGTCCCTGCTTCCACTGTCTGTGCATTTCTGGCTTGATTTACCCATGCTGGTGTCTTGCCTTCCTTTCCTGATTTCTTACACCTGGAGATCGAGAGCTCTTGCCTCTGTGGGAAGTGTCCTTCCCTAGTGATAACATAGAAAACTTAGTAAATATTAGGGGGGCAATGTGGTAATGATGGATTAGAACAAAAAGCTGTTCTGATTTTGTGATGTTTCTTTTGTTTTGTCACACAGCTGCTCTTAGGTAAAACAGGAGCTGCCGTGTACAGTTTTATCATGCGATGCCATAAGAAGCCATATAGTTTCATTCATTTGGCCTTACTTTTCTCATTTGTATGGTTACAGATCAAGAAAACGTAGTCAAAGGAATCAAGATTAGATGAGGGTAAACTATTGTAAATGGGACAGTGGCCATCTGTAACTATGACTGGATTACAAAAATAAAGCCCGAGCTGCAGGGTTAGTGAATAAAAGGGGTCTGTTGTCGGTGTTGCAGATCTCTTCAAGGAGGTGGCAGGCCCCACAGAAATGTGCGACCAGAGGCAGCTGGGCCTCCTGCTTCACGATGCTATCCAGATCCCGCGGCAGCTTGGGGAAGTGGCAGCCTTCGGTGGCAGCAACATTGAACCCAGTGTGCGCAGCTGCTTCCAACAGGTAAGATAACAAAGACCTTCCTGTGAAAAAAACCCTCTCTCTGAAGTCTTAGGATTCACTTTTAAATGGTGTAAAAAGAAGAGAGGAATTTAAAAACATCCATTGAGGTTTTGAACAGAAATGAATATGCTCCTGCAACTAAACGTGGGAAGTTATTGTGAAAATGCAGCTGTAAAAGATGGTTTATGGTTTAGGAGAGGATCAAACAAATTACATTTAGCAAAAGGAATGTATAAATCTTTGTGGGTTTGACAATATTGGCTGCTCTAAAAGCTGTTAAAAAATTTTGTAGCAGCCAATTATTCTGCTTTGCATCATTCAAAGCAACCTGATACTGTGAGAACAACGTGCTTTTCCCTGCTGGAACATCTCTCAACAGAACAAGAGGATGATGTTGATAGTAATTTTTGACCTTGTGCATCAGGAAATTATTTAGCCTTATATTACTGACAAAAGAGCTTGCAGTTGCACAAAACTTCAAGCATAGTCATTTATATATTGTGAGCCTTTATGCAGCAGATCAGAACATGGAATAAAGATGTCTACAGCCTGCTGTTGAGCTCCACGCTACATGCAGGGGGTTAATGAGGCTGCAAGGAGCGTCTGTCTGTTTAAAGAAGATGAGAATTAAAAATATGATGTCGTAATGGAGCACAGCCTAACTCAGGCTTTGTCAAAGATGCCTAGGGCTCTGACTCTATTTGCTAGTGATAACTACACTGCTTGAATGTATTATTTCTGTGAAAGTGGCTGCTTTGAGCATTGTCAGAAATTATATATGGATTAAAAATTCATTATGGTATATATAAAACTACTGACTTTAATATTTCTGATTTTATTGAATCGAACATTAAATATTATAGTGAACTTTTAACGCATTTTTCTTTTGCCATTCTTTCATAGATATTTCTACATTTTCATCCAGTGCTTTGAAAAATTCACTTGTGCTAGCATTTTTCAGAATCACTAGATTAATTTCTGGACTCTAAGATGATTGGAATTGGAAGAGTGTTTGTCCAGATCATGAATAATTTGGTAGATACTTACAGAAGCTGGTTTGACCAATTAACCATGTAAAACTCCCCCTGAGGTTTTAACAGTGCTGCTTCAGACAATAAGGGATGGTGCTTGACATACCTATCACTGGCCTCGAGTGGTTCAAGTCACACGGAAAGAAATGATTCATTTGTTAGTGGCAGACATTCTGTCACAGAGGAATGATCTTTATGTCCCTCAAGGATCTGCCCCAACTCCCATGCTGTGCGATTATGGGTGAGGGGTACTAGCAAGGAAGCGTTTAAATACTTGATATGATACTATGATTATACTGATGATGAGGTTGCATCCCTCATGTCGCATGAATAGCTCAAGTTCAGTCCATGGTTGTTAACAGAGCGTAGAGCAAGTGTGCAGCTGCGTGAAAGTTATCTCAGCCTAGTGAAAACAAGTACTTTGCTGGTGGGGAAAGCACGCTCTTCTCTTTTTTTCATCCTGCTCCTTGTTACTGGCAAAAATTGACTTGGACTATGAATAGGTTAAGAAGCCTAGTGTTGCTTCTCATCATGTGTTACCGTTTAAGGATAACTTTCATTTTAAGTTGTATTCTGTCACTTCCAGTGAGCTCAGAAAGATGACCTTTGATCTTATTGCTGACAAAGTTGGTGATATAATACCTTTGCAGCTAGGCTTCTCTGTGGAAATATGTTTGTTTGTTCCTTAAAACAATTATGGTAATACTTTAGCTCAGCTGTATTCTTGCAGTGATTGCCCAGAAGTGGCAGATTTTTTTCTTTCTCATTATTTATTTATTTACCTGTTTATTTGTGTGTCTGTTTAATGTGCTAACTTGAAAGAATACCATGGGCTCAGGATACAATAAAAAAAATTGCATGAGTCTCATGGCAATTAGTACACATGCAAGCACTACTGACACTACTGGCATCTATCTTAACTCAAAAGACAGCCATGTCTTTAGCATGCAGAATGTGCTTCCCCTTCATGCTCCCTTACTTCTTTCTCAAGTCCTTTCAGTTCAAAGATGGCTTTACTCCTTCACTATGTACTCCATCTTTGTTACCATCTGTCTACTCTATCACAGCTGTTTAGTCCTGTATATTCTTACTAATTTGTTTTCTGTATTCTCATTTTAATCAAGGTTATTTCTTGTATCCTGTAATTGGTTGTACATTAACCTGGCATGGAAAGGATTGACACAAGTTGTTGGTTTTTTAATTGAATTCTAAGGGAAAATCTGCTTGTGTGTATGCGTTGGTTTGGTTTTTTGTTTTATTTGGATGTGGGTTTTTTTTCTCTCCACAGAACCACAATAAGCCAGAAATAACTGTAAAGCAATTTATAGATTGGATGCGCTTAGAGCCACAGTCTATGGTATGGCTACCAGTTCTACACCGCGTGGCAGCTTCAGAAACGGCAAAACATCAGGCCAAGTGCAACATCTGTAAAGAGTGTCCAATTGTTGGCTTTAGGTAAGAGGAGGGGAATTGGGTGCAAAGTTTCTCTGCAAATATCCCCATTTTTAATTCTTCCAACAACTACAGTTCTTTCTGTTTGTTTTTCTGCTGCTTTCCTGCTTGAAGATGGGATCTACCACCCATGGTGAGGCCGCAGTGTGGCCTGAGCCAGTGCAGTTCTGGCTCCTGCAGTACCGCTGCAGTCACCCAATGGCCCTGTGACTGACAGGTGTGCAGGGCGGGCTGTCATCGGGTGTTTTGGCATTGATGGATCCAATAGATAGCGAACGAAATATAAAAGCACCTGCTGTGTTCTGTAAGCACAAGACCAAAAGGAGCTGATCAGTAAGACAAAATGTGGGCTGGCTGGCTGCTCTCCTGGGTAAGGCTTGGGAAACTAGCTCATGCCAGGCAGTATTAAACACCCTTCAACAGCCATCATTCCCTGCTTAGCACAAACATTGATATGCTACTGTGATGAGACTTGCGCAGTTCCTGTCTAAAATATCGAATGTAATCTAACTTTTGTCTGTTCAAAGGAAGCTCTGATTCTAAGAGAAAAAATGACACTGGGAATAATCTCCATATTACCCTCCTAAACTGTGTGATTTTACTATGAATTATCATAATGGGGCATGACATAGTTGGTACCCTTAGTGAGTACTGTTACAACTAACATGCATTTGTGAATGGATTGCTGCAGTGTATAAAATGATGCAAAAAAAAAAAAAAAAAGTAGGGACTAAAGCTAAACATAACTGGCTTTTTCCTCTGCTGTGGTCATGAAGTCAAATGTATTATTTAGGAATGAAACAAAGCAGTCTTTCTTGTAAGTGATTCTAAGACTTTTCTTTAGGTATCTAGGCAGATGAGTAATTTTTGGTCCCCATTTTTTCTGTTTCTCCTTCTTTCTGTTGTTTTAAAGGATAATGATATGAATCCTGAGGTTAAAGTCATCTCGCCTAGCTTTAGGCACGCTGACTTTAATCAGTCTTACGACATTGAGCTAGCAACCCTCCTCTTTTACTATAAATATAGTTATGTGAGTACTTCCAAAAGTAATTAATCTGATCAAACTTTGTTTCCTGTCTTAAGAGGAGATGAAATTCCTCTAAATGTTCCTATTTTCTTAATTAATGCTTGAGGGAGCATAGGGTGACAAAGCTCCATCTCAAATATCTTTTAGATGCCTAAATTGGGGCTGATGAATCTTGTCTGTACTGAAATTTTTTGAGTGGAGAAGGAGGTCATAGAGATAGAAAAGAAGAGAAAGGAAGACAAAGGAATGGCTCATTCTAAATAATTTCTACAATGAAGTTAGAGATCTGCAACAAGAAAAGCATCTAACATCTTACCAGAAGGTAGATATGGCCATTCAATGCACAGGCTCTGAGTACAGATTATAAACAGTTGCATCAGCATCCTTAAAAGTGAACCTTTACGTTTATAGACGTGTATTCTCTTGCAAAACAAAACATAAAACTCAGCAGGGGAAAAATGTGGATTGGTACTGAAAACTGCTCTCAGGAAGCAATTTAATTTAAACTTTAACTATTCAGTAGCTATTCAGTTTGGTTCAGTTACCTCATTTTAGTTTCATACAAATGATATAACCTCTCCAGTCAGAACAACCATACTATAAAAAACAGTGGGTGGAATCTGGAATGGAATTGTTGCATTAGTCAGCTTTAGTTAAAAAGAAATAAATATCGTGCTTCTGGTGGCTACATTTAATACAAGGGATACTGTATAAGTTTGTTACCTCGTTTTTACAAATACATGCTCTTAAAAAAAAAGTAAATAAATCAATGTATTTTTTAAGCTTGATTTTATATTATTATTATAATTCATGAATTCTCAAGAGTTTTGTTTTCTGAAACATGTTTAGAATTTCTGAGCATCAAAATGATGTACAAACATTTAAGTTAACTGGTAAGTGTAGAAACATCTAAAAGTAAACCAGTCTGGTTGATAAGTGTTTTTTCTGAGATACCATCTGAGTAATGAAGAGAGGAAAAGAAGAACTAAAGCAATATAGTTTTAAGTCAGTTTGAACTTTAAAATTACAAACTCTTCTCACTCCAACTATGAAGCTGATGCCCGTAAAGGTTTTCTGCTTCAAAGCAACTTGGGCAACAGATGCTTGACACTGGCTCTCTATATGGCTATAGAAGGCAGGAATTTCTTTGAAATACTCAAGGAGGTGACCTGTGTAGTGTAGGAAGGTTGTGTGAAGTGGACTGCATGGGTTTCCTGTGTCCTGTGGAGCTGCTGGAGTGGCAGCGGTGCCCCTGGGTCTGCAGCTGAGGAGTGTTGGCCGTGCTGTGTCCTGGTCGCGCACGCCGGCGCACTTCAAGGTGCTTTCTGAGCGAATCCCAACAAACTCACTATGTCCTTGTGTTGCTGCTGCTGAAAAGCAGGTGACACCATTTCAGAGAACAATTTACCTCGTGAGGCTTAATGACAAGTAAATATTAGAACTAAACTTAGGAAGCTCTAATCGCTTTGTTTAATGTCCCCATAGGTACCGGAGCTTAAAACATTTCAACTATGACGTCTGTCAGAGCTGTTTCTTTTCCGGCCGCACAGCAAAGGGGCATAAATTGCATTACCCAATGGTGGAGTATTGTATACCTGTGAGTACCAATTTACTGACTGTCCTAAGGAATTGGGATTGCATTATTTGAGGTCTAAATTTTTTTCATAGTATTTTGTCACTTAGATATTCTGCCAAGATTTCTTTTTTCATATGTTTAGTAGGGCCTGTCTTCTTGCCTGTCTCTCTTGAAGTCATCAGGGACTTTGCTAGTGCTGCTGATTTTATGTGGGCAGTGTTTGGATTCTGTAGAAGTGGGTAGAAGTATCCACCTCTGAGAGAACTTGAACTTCACTTTTGTTTTGTAAAAACAAATCTGGAATATTAAATATAATTGCTGTACTTGTGTACTTGCGCACGCGCACACACACACACGCTATAAGGGTGAGAACTTGTCAGAGGAAAGGGACTCACTTTACTGTTGCTATACCATAGTAAAGAATATTCAATATTCTAGTAATGAATTTAATATTTTTAAAGGTGCATGATCTTTACTTTCACATCCAGCATTTTTCTCGCTTCATGAAAACGTGGTTGGAAAGATGTCGTGTTTCATTCTGCTGAGTAATTACTGTTTACTGAGATATTTAAAAATTGGTGTGTAGCTGGAAAAAAAAATGAACAGAATTGACAGTTTCCATCCAAAAATGGTATGAGAGGTTTGCCTGCAATATCTAACAAAAAATAATTTTGCAATACAGTATCACCTTTTTTTTTTAAATCTGACAGTTGTTTTTATTAAGAATTTTAACGCAGTCACAAATAATAAATTAATAGGATAATTGCTACGTAATTTAAACAGTGATGAAAGGTCTGTATGCTCAGAAAAAACAAATTCAGAACAGAATGTAACTAGAGCTGATGTCCAGTAGCGTTACAAGGTTCTGTGGGTTCTTTTATTAGCGAAAAATTGAGTTATTTGACTGTCTTTTGCTGTAGTAGTTGGGCTTATTACCTTTGTTTTCCCTCCTTTTCATCCAATGTGTCTCCTGTAACAGAATTCAAATTCTGTTAAGTAGTGTTTTCATTTCAGTATGATCAGAAGAAACCATGAGTTATGTTTGTTTATTTTCATTAATTATATAACCTAGTATTAGGATTTGATTGATAAATTGGCATGCCAGGCTACATTCTGAAGAAAGTTTTTGGAGTAGATTTGTTGTTTTTCAGCCAGTTCTAATGTTGCTTATATTCTGCCACTGTTTTTCACATTTTGCCTTCTCTTTTCAGAGGTCATTTTCTGATTTTGTTTTATACAGCTTTTGTGGTATGACATAGGCCCAGTTTTGCCCATACTCACATGATTGTTCTAACCCTCAGGATCTGGAGGTCTATGGTGTTTTCTCTCCTTCATTAGATATCATTAAAAATACAGTGATACTGATTGTTTACTTGCCTGTTTAGCCAACGTAACCCAAACAATCTGAACATGTTTGAGATGTATTGTTCTTAGATGCAGTTTTTTTTCTTTTTCATTATAAAGTTCTCTCAAACCTCATCTTTCGTTTATATCATGGTCATGGAATAGAAATGTTCTTTGTTAATGCCTGTAGTATACAGAAAATTCAGATATGAAGGTGTAAGGTGTGTCAAAATAGATAATGCTGATGGTCCACAGAATAAGATACCCTTCCTGTTGCATTCGTCAAATACAGATTACATCTGGTATGGGGTATGGTACTGTCCCTAGAACAGGATGGTATATTTCTGATGACTTCCAGGCTTTGTCTGAAACAGCAAATTTGATATCTGACAGAAATTTTCAGCTCTTGTTAAACATGTTCACATTATGTAACTGTGAGCCATTTCATTTACAAGTAAGGACTGCAGTACAGAAAAATATATTCTGGAAATGGCAGGAATCCCTACTGTCCCTGGGACTAGGGACAGCTTGTATTATAACGAGGATTTGTATTACCGCTGCAAAAAGAATATAGTTTTAAAACAATATGAAGTGCAAAATAAGGTAACCTAAGGCAAAAGTCCCTTCTTTCTGTGAAATATGGGAGGAATGAGGTGAAACCACTATGGGATAATAAGGGGAATAAGATGACATTCTTGATTAGAGTGAGTGAAGGGAAGGCAAGTGTGTAGGAGGTAAAAGAAGGAAATTAAGGCACTTCTAAAGTAGAGCAGAATAACAGACATGGCATATAATTTAGGTGATGCATAAAATTAGAGGCCCAGCACTGACCCCCATTAATTTGGAAGCTGAATGTGGGAGCTGGAATTTTTCTTGGGTCCTGCTGTAAGTATACTCTGCTAGCTCCATTTCTGTAACAAGAAATGACCCATTATATGAACAGACTTCTTATATGCCTGTTTGACTTGATAATCAGTACCTACATGCAATCCATTTTAACTAATCTCATCTGAATTAGGTCAGGAATAAAGAATTGATTTCACAAAAAGAATCCAGTGTTATTTATTATTACTATTTGTAATAATGCAGTATGGTTGCTGTACTAATTTGTTGCTAAACCTCTCTAAGTATTGAATTCATTTAATGCAATATAATAGACAAGAATTGCAAAATTCTTTGCAGTAAATTAGTAGAATGGCTTATATGTTTAAATGGAATAATGCCTGAAAAATAGCATAGAGCTTGGTCTGTGAAATTAAAAAAAATAAATAAAAAGAAGGTATCAAAGGCCAATGAATTGTTCCTTAGAATCCTTTATATTACAGTACAGGTAGCCTGAATAGGAAGAGTGCATCTACTCTACCTTTTCAACCAAATTCAAAGGCTGTTGATGTTAAAAAGTTACTTTTGTGACCGGTTTTGCAAAGCAGAGTACAAATACACGTACTCATCAAACTACATTAATAAAACCTAGCTGCTCTTGCTTTCTGTTAGTGTATATTAATACATGAATATCAAGAATGCTAGCAATAATTAGGAAAAAAAATGCTTCCCTGGTTAATAAAGCTGGCATTTAGAACTGGAGCTTAGTCACAGATGGAGGGAAGACCTTTTCGTTGTCTTCAGGTAAGCAGTTCAGTCTAGGATATGAAGGGATTTCTCAGAAGCTCAGTTACTTCTACTTAAATTTAAAATAATTTGGAGAATGGCTTAAGGAATCTGTTTTTAAAATTAAATTTGCAAGGGGACAATTCTCCGTTTTAATGAGTTTTGTGATACTTTCATCAGGTGAGAATTGCTTCATAATTTCAGAATAGGGTCATTTACACCAGATAGTTATGTGTAATTATTGCATCCTAATCTGTAATGCCATTAAGCATTCATCCTAGCTTGCATTTTAGTTTTCTTGGTGCTAGAAATGCAAAAACTCATAATAATGACTTTGGTCACGTCTTTTTTCTTTCTTTCGGGATTTAGAGATGGGTGGGGTAAGGAACTGAAAACATTACTGTCTCTAAGTAGTAGAAATGCAAAGTTAATGTAGTTACTTTTTTACCTTTAAATAGTCTTTCTCTGAAGAGATGGAGAAATAGGATTTTTAGTGTAGAATTTTAGAGAGCGCTGTGTAAAAAATTTTGTAAGATTTTTCGTAGCATCTAATTCCGGAATACTCTTACATAAGTACCTACATGATTGATTTTTAGCTTTTTTGGAATGGAAATTCTCTCAGTAGTAGTGTTATAATATAACTTGTGTTATATTAATGTGGCTTTCTGTACCAACGGGTCCTTTGAATTTCAGATGGAAATACTGCATCAGTTTTCTTTCTCCAAACTGTTTCTGCTTCACAACCCCTATATTCCACAGTAAAACCTTTAAAGCAGCTTTTCTAAGGTAATGTACAAATAGCAAATCAGCAGTTCTGAAAATTTTCTCATTGTAAGTAATCTTACTTCCTGACCTCAATGAAAGTATAATCGATTTTTGTAGTTCTGTGGCACTACACTCACCTGGCACAGCTCCTTTCTTTGGGAACTGGTTTTTTTGTAGCCTTTCTATACAAAATGATGGCAGCAAAGGTTAGCCCCTTCATCTTCCAGATAACCAGAACTTTATTTCCCTGGAAGAGCTCAGAACGTTATGGGCAAGACATCAGAAATTATTGGTTGAACAATAGTTCACCCTGGACTGAAATTTTTTTCCAGGCACAATAAAGCTTATCTGCAATAGTGCCTGTTAAGACACGTCCACCAGGTAAGTCATCTGAAAATCTAATTGCTGTTGACATCCAGAGAAGACACATACATTCCTGAACATTAAGCAGCCTCAGTGTTTTATAAGCAACAAACTGGCATAAATAAGTCAGTGGTTTGATCTTGACATGCTTATCAATGTACCAAGCATGACACTTTGCTGATATCAATATGGGATTGTTCTGTGGGGAAGATGAAAGAAAGCAGCAAGAATGGTTGAATCTAGCTGTTTTGCATGCAGAACATCGTTTCCAGCTGTGGAGTTCAGAGATTACTCTTTGCCTTGAGAAGAATAGCTATCTGGTCAGGGTAGTCTTTGTTATCTAGCAGCTGGGCAATGTGCTTTCCTCTGGGTCTCACTCTTAACAGTTGCTCAGATAACTGGCTTATGTGATCTGCTACCCTTTTGCAACTTAATTTGTTAAATTCTGAGGTAAGTTAGTTACTCTTGAAATTACAGCTTGATACCATGGGAGTAAACTAAAATACACACACAATTTATAATCCATCTCTCCTCTTGGTGAGAAATTGCTATGAAATGCCCCTATTGCAAGTGGTCCCAGAAGGGTAGTCTTCACAAAGTTACACAGTGTGTGCATCACTGATGTGGCAGTGACAGCCATAAATACAGTTGTTATACCTTTTAATAACCTAATTTATTGTGCTATCCTATCTCATGCCTCTATCAAGGGACATGAGATGCTTTTTAAAGCTTTGTTGAATGAGTATGAATGTACACACTTAAACATGTGTTTAAGTTATCAGTGAATTGCATTCTTAAGTGTCAATTTTAAAAAAATAACTAGAGGAATGAAGTATCTGTGTCTTCACCCCACATCCTACGCTGGGGAGTTTCCCAGCCTCTTAGTGGTACCTAGCCGACAGCTGCCTTAAGATGCAGCTATCATCATACCTGCACATACCATCGCTGTTACCATAGGTAGGACTAAGAATTTTGTTTTTCATTGAGAACAGTCAGGCTCACGGTACAGCTTCTACCGGATGTTACAGATAAATAACATGTCAAGAAATAAAAATATGGAGATATAAAAAAGTTTGGTTGGTTTTTTTTAAACTGCAAACATTAAAATTTACTAAAGCATTCAAAGAGTATCAAATGGTATCAAATTCAAGTATCCCTACTAAAGCTTCTATTAAGGAATAAACTAAAATCCTTTTAAATGACATAGATGTTCTTTTATACTGTAAATTTTGCATCACTGAGCATGTCTTATTATACAAAATATACTTTCTTGGAGCTTGCTTCATTATTGTGTGTTTTGAATGTCTGTGTATCTTTCTCTCCAGTTTCCTCATAACTCATGAATGTCTGGCTCAGGTTAATGACAGCGTTCATTAGTGAGGTTCACATCTCTTCTGGGAATCCATTTCTATGTGTATATTAGAACAGCTCTCTGGTTTTTTGTTAGACATAGTATAAGAAATGTAATTAAGAGAGCAA
>VYZV01005828.1:3427-19551 GCA_013401275.1 Pandion haliaetus | reverse complement strand
TGTTAGTATTCTTAGCAGCAAGCAAAGAACTGAACAAGAGGGACAATGAACTACTATCCACTCGGCTCCTTTTCAGATGGTACTGTGTCAGGTAGCAAGGGCATATTGGAAGCTCCCAGCCTTAAAAATCCATCTTTGCATTCCTCACTTGTAGGAGTATCTTTATGAAAAGCTAGTCTAGGTATTTTGCTAAAGGCTTATGCTTTAAAGCCAGGTTTAACACATGTAAATATTGCTGCTTTCTGCATTGGCTCCTCATCCACATTTCCTGAAAGTACTGAAGTAATTCGATAATTCCTGCATCGAGTCTTAGAAGAACAAGAGACTGAAGATAAATAGCCAGTAAACAGACATTCAGCAGCCAGCAGACTGAAATATATAATATGGCACCTTTTCTGATACCAGCGTAAGTACTAGTGAGTCCATTTCGCTTCTTCCTGTGGCGATATAACCAGATGCTGAAGAATACTANCAGATGCTGAAGACCATAAGGATAATCCAACAGGCTGCACCAATTCCAGCAATAAAGGCAGGCTGCTTTACTACATCAGAAATCTGCTGGGCTAAACTGAGTTGATCCTCTGAAGACACAGGGTTTCCATGAGAATCTGAAAAAAAGACACCCAAAAGAGCCAATTAATTTGAATGAGCAACTGTAAAGGGCAACATGAAAAGAACTGATATAACCGTAGTCCAGTTTTCAAGGTAAAATCCTTAAGACTGCTCTTCAAAATGCTTTTTTAACACGTCTAGATAGAAATGGTTTGTTTTCCATACAAGACAGGTACCTCCAACTTCACTGACTTTTGTTTGTTTCCAAAACCCACTAAAATCAAGCCACTAGGCATACAAATAGAAAGTTAGGCTCAAAATTAAAACTTGGGGACTGCTATTTTTTTTCATTTTTATTTTAGCAAAGCAACACCAGCTTCAGAAAATTATTCAGAAAGGCAGCAAAGAACATGCCAAGTAAAAGAAAGCTCAAGTATGAAACATATGTAGTTTGTACTTTGAGCTCTGTGAATGGGTAGAAGTCAGCTAGCCAAACATCCACTCTCAACCGAAAATGGCGGAAAAATTACAAATTCAAAGAACCTTCAAATGTGGTTGGTATTGAGGGATACATTTTAATTGAGCAGCTCCTGACAGATGACTTATATCTTGTATTACACAGTCTAATGTACTCTTTGCAGTCTCACTTTGACCTCAATTAAAAAAGACTGAATATTTAAAAGGACATAAAGAAGTAAAAGTACAAAATAACCAATCCTGCCCTCTTAAGGGGGATGAAAAAGCTAAAGGATAACTAACAAATGAGATGAATTGGTAACAATAGTCAAGCAGTCTCATTACTACTGAANAAATATCCCACATCAAAATAAAGAACACGCATCCTTCTATTTATATTTTTTTTTAATAGAGAAAGCACCTGTAAGAATCAGTCTTTCCTGCTCTTTCTGTACTGAACTTTTGCAAGAACCTTCTAGGAACAGCAGTAAGAATATTCAGTTAGTGACCGATGTTTTCTAACTGAAATGAAGCAACTCAAAGACACAATACCGCTTTCCTGACGTTTTACCACTACAGTGAGCGCTTACTGGAAATTTCATTACTGCACAGGGTGAGGGCAAGAATTCGAAACATTTACTCAGAGCAGATACTGCTTTACACATTCCACAGCTTAGTCTTTGAAATACCCATTTTTACTCTTGTGTAAATGCAACAATTAGTTGCTTTTTACTACAGGTAGTGACATCAGATTCAGAATGAGATTAGTGTTTTAAGGAGAAAGCTGCTGTTATTAATTCTATTAATATAAACTATGTAAGAAATGAAAACCTATTTACTTAAAAACCAGTACCTTTTCGCTATGAACTAAGCAGTGAATAGGTTTTTATTTTTTCTTATGATGACCTGTCTTGCATTATTCCAAAAGAAGCCTAAATAAAATATAAGAAACTGCAACACAAATAGGAGATGGAATCACAACAAATCATACAAATAACAAACCTCCTCTGGAAAAGGATACCTTTTTGAATGGGAAATGGTTAAATTAGTAACAGCTTCTTCCAGTGAAGAATTCCAGAGTTCAGTTTTTGTGACATCGAGGTCAAATACCTATTTTGCTGAGGAATCAGCACTGCCTTTGACTGCTACCTTATTGGAAATTTTATTTCATATTCCAGGTCCCTTTATCTTCTGTGATCCTAAGTGCACTGCCTAGTCTGAAAGTTCACCAGGCAGACTCATTCCTTTCTCACTAATACACTCTTTGTGTCTGCTGGGTTTATAGATTTCATGCCTATTTGCGCAAGGTTAAGATGGGTTGCTTCGGATTTTATGGAGACAGCCAACTGAAGTTCCACACAAGTGGCCAGATGGGCTTAAACATATAAAGTATACTGTAACCAATGAATTAAATCTGTCACTATCTCATCTTTTGTCTCTTTGCAGCTGAGGCCATATTAAGATATGAAAACTTGCATCATCAGTCTCTTTTCAAATGAGTAAGCCTACTATTTCTATATTTTTAAACAACTACACTACCTTGTACATCTTAATGGAATAGAACAAAAGATTTCTGGAGAACCTATGGTCCTGAATAAATTTAGAAGACTGATAAATATTTTTTCTCTAATCCTTTCAATATATATATTTAAAACAATAAATCCAGGGGGAAAAAATAATCACAAACTCAAAAGCCAAATAAGAATGTTTTTTAAACGTGTCAACAATTCAGCCATGCAGAAAGACAGTACTTTTATATATACAAACATCTTGCATTGCTCAGTTGATGCATGTCTGAAGATTACAAAATACTGAAGAATCTCTTTGAACATTTATTGTTCCATGTTTTAATTAAGATTCATTTCATGGTATTAATTTGCTAGCCATTGCAACCATAAGAAGTGCATAATAATATATTTGCTTTTAAGAAACTAAGCTTATGGCACATTGTACATGGGTGGACTGTTAGAGCCATTACATTAAATTAGCTGGTATATATTTACACACATGGTGAAGAGAAAAATGCGCATGGGTTCATGTACAGTCATACAAACAGCATCATAGAAAAGAAGATGGAGGGGCTTTCAAGAGGCCACATTTGACCCATGTCCTGCTCCTCTTATAATTCAAAAATAGAAAGTGAGCCAAATATAAAGCAAAGTGAATGAAATCTAGTGAACCCCTCATTACTAAAAATTTTCAGGAACATTATCTTGGAAGTATTTCTTTGAGAAGGGTATCTTCCCTCTCCGTAATAGTCCTCTGAGATCCTGAATGATCAGTCAGGAAAAAAGACCTCGAACTAAAAAAAGTAATTTTTCTTCATCCCAGGAAAGTACTTTTTCTTCATCCCAGGAAATTTCTGGAAGCTTTGACTGAGATATAAATGGTTCATAATCTACATTCTTGTTCCTGCTTGCACTCCTCAGGGAGACGTGCCAAAATAATAAGCGAACATAAACATTCTATGGCAAAGTGCATCTTACTGCCAGAGCAGCAGCCGGAGCATTTTATGTACTTGAAAATGCCTCAGAGTTGTTGGAGCAGGCTGATCCCACAACTCCTTGAAACCAGCATATTATCACAGTGACTCATCCCTTCTACCCCAAGATAAGAGCCTTCTTTTTAATCACAGATAATGTTGCTTGGCTATTGCTCACAAGCTACCCCATTTGACTGTCTTGAAGGTCTAAGTTTCAAACTTCAATGACAACTAATTAGAATTTGCATCAAGAAGAACTGGGACCTCTAATTCTCTAATATTAAATATTCATATAAATAATGTAAAATCTAACATTTAATTTGTTAAATGTTAAATAAAAGATTAATATAAAATTAAGATTGGAATGCCAATGATTCAAAAAAGACAGGGAATTCCAGGTTCACAGGTGTGCAAGCAACCTTAACTTTGCCCTGTACTTGTACAACCTATGGAATGGTACTGTTCCATATGCCTGTCTCATTCAGTATACAAAATGTACTAACAGTAAGTAGGAAGATCTAAGTTTTGTTGACATTGCTAATTCTGACAATTCAAAACTTCCAAAACACCTGGAATCTGCAACGTAATGTCTGAGTGTTTCCTTAAATATATGTGCATGATGCAACATGAAAATTATTTGGCAAAATATTACCAGGTTAAGAATATGTGGTTTTGTCTCCTTTCTAGTTAAATACATTTCCAAAACTGGAAAAATATCAGTTTTGCACTTCAATCTTTTAACATACAGTTTGAGGAGACAACATCAAACTGGGTTTGGAAGGGTTTGCTGTGAGGGAAGAAAAAAAGATTACTCTCTTCGAGTTGTTTGCAGGCCATAAGACAAAAATATCAACAAAAACCCCTTACAACTATCACACTATAAGTACTTGAAGGGCAGACAGAATAATATCCCTGAAGGCATGCTAGCTAGTTCACAAATCGTATCTCCTAAATGAAGCAATTGGAATAATAAAGATTCAATGAGACTCTCTTGTGTTTTGTACACTTGAGACATCCACTGGTTGAATGATGCACTCAACATTTACAATAATTGTGCAGACGTCTCTTAATAAATAACTACATACCTTATACTCATACAAATTATGTGTTTAAGAGTAACATTAACTGCAGTTGTGGGGCTTCTCAGAGCTGGTACCCTGAACAAAATGTGTTGCAATATGTTCCAGTTTCACTACTTACTTGCCAACAAGCACAAGTAATACTGCCAAGCTATCATAGGTAGTAAGCCATCACTGTACAAAAGTTAGGCTAGAGATCAGCAAAAAATAATTTGTTGTGATAATTCTCACCTTTCTGTACAGAGCATTTTTATAACCAATGTCCTGAAGATACCAGTTGTGACAAGAAAAAAAATTCTATCAAAACTTTATGATTTTTTTCTCCATAGGACAGTATTATAAGCACAATATAGTGAACACAATTTTTTTTCCTTAACATCACAGCTCTTGCAGTCTTTCTTTATGTAAAATACCAACTTTTCTTTTAAAACAAACCAACAAATGGTTTTCCAGCCCTTGGAATTCCACAGAAAGCTTTAAAAGGTCATTCAAAAGCCAAGAGGAAAATTCAGAAGCCCCAAGGGGAGTGTTTTAAGAACACACATGATTTTTTCAGTTGATCTTAGGATTTTAAACACTGAAAGGTGACTTTTGAATAACAAGCAAGTATATTGTTGTTTTGTCCCTGGTGGCACAGGCAGTCTGGGGTACCGCAGCTCACTGAGCTGCTTCATGTCACCTGAGACATATAAAATGAAAGAGATCTGAGCTTACAATTTGTACCTGTCTTTGTAACAGGTTAAGTGCATGCACAAGGTCAGTTATCACAGCTCAGCTGATGCATGGGACTGCGATTGCATGCCTCAGCTCTCAGAGAATCCAATGCCTCCTGTCCTCCCCTCTTGTTCTGGAAGGCAGCCTCTGAAAGGTGAAGCTTCCTCCTGTCACACACCCAGCCAAAACTCTGCCCAGGCATTTCTCACAGTCACAAACCTGGGAGCAGCCTGCACAGCACGCAGACTCAAATATGAGGTCACTGTGCAAAAGAGTAGGCCGCGCTGGGGAAAAAAACCTCTTCTTTGGATGTTCCAGAGCCAGTCACAACCTTGTCTTACATTTTTGTAAGAAAAACACCTTATAAGGAGATAGATGTTTGATTTTAATGAAAAGTTCTTCAAAAAAGTAGGAAGTGAATACCTAAATCACAGAGTATATCCTGTTTCTACACATGGAATTCTTAATTAGTTAAAAAAACCAGTAAGGATTGTACTAATTCAGATACCAGGAAAAGAATTCCTGAAGGAATAGTTAGGATCAGTGACAGAAATGTAGAAACCTGAAGTTGTCAGTGGCAAACATGCAGTTCCTAGAGCATGTAGGTACAGGGAGTCAGGACTCTTTCAAACCTTCTAAAAGTAGCATCTGTAGTCCTCTTTCCTCCCACTCCCTGGCCTCCCTTCCCTCTCTCTGTAGCCATGTAATTTATTGCTGGTAAAAAGTGCCAATTGATGACATCAACAAATTAATTTTCTTTCTTCAGAAAAGCTACCAGAGAACTCCAGTGTCTGCTCCACCCCCATGCTGGGAGCACATCCAAGAATTAAGAATGCGCTTCCTTGCGGGGGCTGCAGGAGAACTTGGATCACAGGGCAGGGTTAGGTAAACTGCAGCCATTCTTCTGCCTTGATGATTTTAGGCTGATCTGTGCTACTAAAGGGTACTCCTCTTAAATTTAAGTACTAATTTTCAGCAGTCTCCTGCAGTTGCTGAAATGAATGCAGCACTGTCTAGGTATTTCTTTGTGCTGCTTCTAGTGGCATGGATCTCCACAAGACTCCTGTCTCCAGATCTTTGCCATGTAACAACCAAATTATGGGATTTTTACTACAGTATAGGTAGATTTGGCCCTGCAAGAAGATTTGGCTTAATTAGAAGCAAGCAGTACAGACTACGAAGGCAAACCCCAAACACAAGGAAATTAAGTTCCATAATAAAATTCACCTTCATTTAGCATTCGCTTATCATCAGAGAAAAGGAAGAAAAAAAAAAATAGTTGTTATGAAGTCTTTGGCTTTGAACATCGAGGTTACCCCATTATTTTATACTCATAAGCCTCACTAATTTAAAATTTTCAAAATCTAAGCCACATAGAACAAACTTTACTTTGACTGGAAAGCTGGCTGTAGGAAGCTGTGAATGGAAGCTGGCTGTAGGAAAGAACAATCCAACAAATGACTATGGGGTTATGCACATATTAATGGATTATCATATAAACTGTGTGTAATTTTGTCATAAAATCTCTATTAATGTAACTGGGAATCATATGCCTGTATATGTTAAGTTAAAGATTACCTTCATTTTAATAGCCAAGGAAATGTACATGTAATTTTACAGAGAATATATTAGTCATTCAGTCTTGTTTTCACATGCATTAGTTATAGATTTTTAAATATAAAATTGAAATAACGAGGAAGACCTACTAATGATACAGAGACAGACAGGACATAAAGTCCAAACCAACATGCTGAGTTTGCTTTCACAATTATATACTGCAATGGTAAGGTATTTTGATAAAGGCATACTGGTAAACCAGGATATGACTATACCTAAAGCTACTTTAAATAATCTTCAGCTAACCAAAAGCAAAGATGCATTTCTCCCAGATACATCCAGGATCAGTGCCGCTGATCTGCATTTATGACAGAGAGATATTTGGTGTAAATGAATTTAGGAGGTCAAGATTATTGTAAATCATCTATCTACCTCTTTTTCCTGTACTCGGGTTATTTACTAGCTTTCACACATAGTTGATATTTACTGTGCTTAATTTTAGCATGCTCTTGTTTTTTTGCTTCAATAAAGAAAGATAAAATCCAACCAAGACAAATTACATCCCTAAAGTGAGCCATCACTTAGTGATTCATACTCCCCTACATGTTTTATTACACTACTCTTAAGTGTGAAAATTCACTTTGAAAAATCAATAACCAAAAGCACTGCTGAATTGGGAGATTGAAAAAACCTGTATTGTTATAATCCCATCTTTAGAATGCAATTCTAAGGCAAGTTTAAAACCAGAAGTGCCAAATCCTGTTATTCCAGAGATCAAGTAACACTATCTATTTCTCTTGTCTTGAAAGTATTTCTGGTGCCATAAAAGACAAAAGCAAACAAACAAAAAACATTGAAACCAATAGGTAGGATTACCAGCAGGCTTACCTAATTGGATAAACTGGGGATCGCTTTTCACTCCAGGTCCTGCCCCCGTACTTGCTGCCACTTCCACGCTGTATCTAATACCAGGAACTAGGGAGGGGATGACTACAGAAAAGGTGGAACCATCTACCGTCTTGTTTATATGGTATCGACTTTCATTGCCAAGACACCAAACCTGCAGGGAAGTAAGTGTATGGTACACATAAGTGTTTAAAATTCAACACTGAAGGATAAGTAGAAGGAAGGATGACGCATTCCTTTCTGCTGGATAAAGAAATTTAGAATTTTCCACTACTCTAACATCTACAGTCATGGATTGCTGTCCTAGGCACTGTATGAATAACGAAAAGATAATTCTTGTTCCAAAGAGCAGCTCCAACTACTAAAATTCTTTGATGGGTTTATCGTAATTCATTCACAGTTCAATCAGTGACATCAGTGCTAATAAAACTAAAAGCATTAGTAACATGGAACAAATAAGGGAAGACCCATAGCCAAGAATCATTCACATAAACAAAAAAGTAAGAGCATTCAGTTAAATGAATTTGCTATTCTCTTGTTCAGGAATCATTTGTCAAGCAAGGCTTTCTTCACTCAAGTTCAAGGGCAGGTCTTTTACCACGAGACATCACAAGAGAACCGATGTCATGCTGGAATCCAAACGTTATCTTTTTTTTTTTAAAAATGGCAGCAAGAGGCAAGGATTGAGTACTATGCCATCTTCTATTGAGAGACAAAAGCACAATATCAGATCTCATTTTTTGGTTAAGATCAGGACACAGGTCTAATGACTTCAATTCACCACTTTATAAATTACATCAGTGATATTAAATGATTGGGAGAAACAATATGATGAGATATTTTTATCTCTTTAGGCCTGCACCATTGTAAGACCCTTTTTGCTTCTCTGGATGCCAAAGACTGAAATAAGGCTAGTGGAACACTGTGAGGATCTGAAATGTATTTTAAGCTCATTTGAAATAGAATTCCACCACAGCATATACATAACTGCTGCTGCAGAGCAGGTCAGAGCACGCAAAGAGAAGAGAATCTACTTTTTGTATTCTGATACTAGAGTAGAGACTGTTTCAGTCAGTAGTAGTAGTATAATTATTAGTAATATTGCTCTTAAATCCTAAAGGATGGTCCATGAAAATGCTCTTATGTAAATAAGAACCTGATAAAGTGAGGAACAAAAGATTTAAATCTACATTTTGACTTGGGTCATTTTTACAGAAATTGTTACTGCCACCTTGTACAATGGCATATGTGCAAACAGTAAAAAAACCTGTTATGTACTTCTAACTATGCACTACTAATTCATAAAGATGTTTTGTTCTTAGGCACTCAAATACATGGAGAAATGCACAAAACAAGAATGTTAGGTTAAACACCAGGTTGTTCAGTACTTGCCATACTACTGTATATGTATGTATGTATAGTATATTGTATTGATACCCAAACAGGCAAGTGAAAATGAACTTTTAGAGTGTTATGAAGGAAGAAGGAATTCACATTAGAATAGACATATAAGTGAAGAAAGAATTAGTATAAAAAGAGAATTTCTAACTTCATGCTAGGGAAGGAGGGAATGACTTCTGCTGTGATTTGAATTTCTGGCTTTTTGTGTGTGCTATCGACACTTCTGCAATTAAGATGGTATCCTCCTTCCTATTTATTTTATCCTTTAATTAAAGTAGGTAGACTCTTGCCTTAGATCTGAGTTGCTGAGAAAACAAAGAATTCCCCCACATATGTGTACCTTTTTTTCTGGGAGAAAACACAGGACATAGAAAAACAGAGGAAAATAAAAAGAGAAAATTTTACAAGACTTCTATTTGTTTCTTTCTTGTTATTAGTTCTTAATCTTCAACCACTGCTTCTGCATTTATTTAGGTTTTAGACAAAAATATTAATTACATATAGCAACTTAAACAGCAATTACAAACATATTCATTGTGGGTTTTCTGTCCACAGCAAAAAGCACAAAGGAAAATAATGGCATCCACACAATAAATGTAGATGTGAAACGTGCCAGTGTGCCATCTACTGCTACACAAGCACTACAAGACTCTTGCTCCTACACCTGATAGCCTATTACCTCTGAATGCTAGGAGGTATGTTAGGTATTATATCCACTTGGAAATGTGAATTTCCTGACTTTTACTGTTTTGTCCTTACAACCTTAACATTCCTCTGATGCAGTTTCTTGATGGAAATAATTCCATCTCCTCAGCTCAAGGTCTATCTTTAAATAACTTTGCAAATATTTTTTTTCCAATTACATTACGTATTTCAAACTAAGCCATAAACTGACTTTTTTACCAATTGACCAGGTTCTGAAAGGCGTTTTATTGTTCTAAATTGACCATGAAGCTTAGTGATCTCTTCCCTTTCCCATTTCTACTGAGAGAAAAAAAAAAAAAGCAGAATGAGTTTTGATGGCTAGGAATATATGTCTATAGCACAGTGTTTTAACCTGAAAAATAGCCAAGTCATTCTCATTTGAAAACTTTTCTCAATAACATGCATTTGCAGGAGACTGAAACCAAAGTTCCTGACTCTCTGTGGCTATAAAGCTTACTTGATATCCACAGCTAGACGTTTAAAATGTCTGTAGCTTGCTTAGGAAGAATAGGCTTCATTTACTTTGCTATGTAAATTATCGCAAAAGAATTTGAACTGAAAATAAATACAGTGTATGTTGCTAAATGAACATCAAATAATAAATATTTTACTTACAATTTGACAAAAATTAAGTATCATAATGAGAACTGTGTTTGTGTGAAAGAAAAGAAAAATTTCTACACACTAAATAAATTTATTACTATACAAGCACATTCTTTACTTGAAAGTTTTCCATTTGTTTTAACTACCCAGTTACGCATAACTTACTCCGATCTCAACACTGTTAATTATTATCCCTGAGCTTTTCAACTCATTAAGCCTGCTTATATTTATTACCTCGGCCAATGTCTTTTGAGTCACAGAACAGGTCTCAGGTATGGTTCCCTCTCTACTTGTGTGTGAATTTCTCAAGTTATAATGAAAGCAAGAAGGCAGTTGTTTTAATTAAGAGTGTTGACCCTTTGCTTTGATTTATGGAGGCTGTTTTAATTGCCTTCTACCATCTAGACAGAATTACTAAATATGGAGTTTGAGTCAAAAAAAGTTATTTTCTATCCCATTTGCTCTGACTAACCAGTAGATGGAGCCAAGCATCCATGAACAACCTCATTTGTCATTACCCGGCCAATACCCCCTCTGCCAGGGGATTAAGGCATGGCAGCAGTACCTTGTATTCTTGAACCATCCCGTTCTGGTTGTCCTCAGGGGGTGGCTGCCAGGTGACCACAATTGCTGTCCCGTTCCCATCGTTCTTAGTGACTGAAACACTCTGAGGTGGAGCACTAGGAGCTGTTTGGTTGGAAAGAAGGATTGAATGGTTAAGTTTACCACACGCAGAAGTGAGCTTTTTTAAGAGGAAGATCATTTATGGGCTACACAAATGAATTTTTTTATGACCCACCCTTCATGGAGGGTAGATCTTGCCCACAAGATAAAATGATACAGACGGAAAGCCTGAACATGCAACCAGGCTCATAAGTTCTGCTGCAGTCTTGCTGGGCAGGACAGGAGAAGTCACACTCATCACCAGACTCTCCAAACTCAGATACCCATTACCTGAATGTCACAGTCCCGGCACAGAGTTCCTCACTGGTCACAGTTTTGAAAGATAAAGTCTATAAATTGACCCCAACAGAATGCTAAATCTCAGTTCCTCTAGTGTGTAATAATGAGTAATACAAAACTTACTAAAATCAGGACAGAATGTGTTATTATTAACACATTAATAATAATTATTTATGTTTTGCATTTTAAATAGTCTTTCTAAAACTGGATGCTTAACTGATGCTTAGGATGAATGCAGTTAAGGACACCTCTTTAACCAGTTGCAATAGGCCAGACCTACACAGCATTTATCCTGGGGAGGGAAGAGAGAAGCAGAAAGGTGGCACAATCCAACAGAGGCACTGAAATCCCTATTCAGAGGCACTGGACTTCTTGCATAATCATTATGCCTGAGCAGCAATAAAAGGAAGAGCTTCATGAACCTTCTCTTTTTAGCACATGTATGAGATGGAAATACATAATTTAGTCCACTATATCTGTTGCCCTCATTCATCTTTTCATTTTGTCTTACTGATTGATCCAGATATAAAAGCCTTAAAAAATGTGGTTTCCATTTCCTCAGCTACAGCGCTTTGATGATTTCTGTGGTGTCTGCTATCTACTCAAGATAGTGATTAGCAAGTGCTTGAATCTGACAGAAGTCACTTGTGACCAGACCATGAACTCAGCAGGGAGGAGTGCACGCTGCAGTGAAGATAAAAAGCGCATTTCCCATTGTGTGTTGGAGGGGATTTTTGCACATCCCTCTCTGTCTCTCATGCATGGTTTTGAATATTTACTTCTGTGTCACCAAGCAATTCACATAATCATCAGTCCAACACAGCCTGCTCTGCTCTCTCAAACAGCACGCACTTCAAACAAAATCGAATAATGAACGTATCAGAGGAAAGCAGACCAGACTACGACTTCAAAAAGAAAAGATGAAGACAGTCTGGCTCCTACTTGCCTTCTTCCAGGGTCTTTGCAAATTTCACTTCACTATCTGCTCCCTGAAACTCATTAAAAAAAGGGCGGGCCTTGATTTCATAGTTTACACCTTTCTTCAGCTCAGGAATGATAACGCTGTTTTTGGTTGGAGTCCTCACTTCAAAGATCAACCACTCTGACTCTCCGTAGGATGCTGGCGTAGGCCGGTACAGAATTTTGTATCCTTGAATATACTGGGATTGCTGGTCCACCTGGCAAGACAGCAGAACACACAACACATCCTTTAACAAATATGAACCAGGAATTATGTCTGTGACACTACGCACAGTCCTTGGACTATCCATTCATTTTATTCAAAGTAAACAACACTGCCGAAGCAGATAAAGGCTCCTTGCATCACAGCGAATTACAGGCCTGATTCACAAGTGCATTAATCTGTGTGATGCTGGCAGAACTGCGCTGGTTTCTGTGGATTTATGAAGGCATTAAAGGGGGATAATGGAGTTGTATAATACGCCCCAGCTCCGTAAAATGGACAGCCTTTGCATCCGCGGAGCAATGGGAGCTCAGTGCAGGCCAGAATGCTGCCCACGTGAACCTGCCCGGCAGGGCAGGGGGCACACGGGAGAAGGGGGAAGGGTGAGGGCAGCGGACCTACAGCTCCACAACTCAGGGTGATGAATACGGAGATCAAAGAGAGAGCCTGCCAACTCTCCTGAGGTGTGGAAGCCTCCCAATAGCCATGAAATGAGCACTGCTTCCTGCCTGCTTCCTTCTGGAGAAAGCGAATTGAAAGGGCAGCCAGCTGGCACTATCTCCATCACTGTGATTAGGCTGGGCTCTGTCAGAAAGCAGATTTGTCCAAGCACTTCCTCCATGTCCACCCACTCAGCAGAAGGCTCCTCTGCTGGAGGGAAAGGGCTGTTTTGAGAGGGCTCTGAAGCAGCTCACAAAACTCAGTACGGTAACACAGATGAGACTTGGAAAAGCAGATCAAAATGACACCCAGTGGTCCTGACTGCTTTTTAGACCAAGGTCATTTTGTATCACATGTATGGAGAAAGAGATCTTAATGTAAATGAGGGTGGGACTCAATGTGCTTGGCTATAGCTGAAACAGAAAGCTATCTTACAGAAGTGATTTCTCATGGAGCATTCACTATCTTTTAACTACCCGTTTCAATTTCTGATGAATAGGGAAGTCCAGTAACAACAACAACAACAAAAACTTTTGAAGTGCATCAGATTCTCCCTATTCTCAAACATCTCATACAATGATCTAATAAAACTGCTTGCAATTTTACTCGAAAAAGCAACACATTTCATTTTTAATAATCACATAAAGAATGCATGTGTTAGCCGAAACTGAGGTAATCCTTATTTTTGAAATTGCATAGAAGCCACAGGCCACCCAAGAGACTGACAAAAACTGCCTGTCTGGAAAAGGTTGTTCTGTAAGTAAAGGTCAAACAAAATCATGCTAGGAACTTCAAAGACGTTTTGATGTTATTGGTTAAAACAGGAGACTGCCTGCTGCAGGTGGCCATACTGTAGGTGACAGTGCAACAGGTGGCCATACTGTAGGTGACAGTGCAATTACCATGCAAGACAGCAGGTATTATTTGTATTCTAGTAGCACCGAGGAGCCCTGGTCATGGACCAGGACTCCATTGGGCTAGGGCTCTTCTACAAAGTCAAAACGCCTTTTGCTCCTGTTGAAAATGTTCTGCCATGGCATGGCAGGGGCTATACGCTGTGCCCTCCCACACTGTCCCTGCCAATATATTGACATGTTCAGATGGAAGTCCTAAAAAGACCTCAAAGCTTGCTCCCTTTGCATTTATTCCTGCAGCTGGTATAATTATCCCCCATTTCTTCTTCATTCTACATTCTATTTTAAAACTGCTCTTCTTTGAATTACATTTTCTTACCTCATTGCCTGGTACTTGCATTTTCCCGTGTTGTTCTCTCTCTTCATTTCTACCTCGTGATTGCCAAATGTGTCCCACAGTAAGCCGTATCTAATCCTTTTTCTCACTGAGGCCTCAGCCTTGTAAAACTACTTGAATCTTTTTCATGTATGTTCCAATTCCCCTTGCTTCAGGACTCCTACAGTATTGTTTCCTCACTCTTTCATTTCCTCTGCTATAGCCCCCACACGGCCAACTTCCTGCTTCCTCCCACCAGAACAACATCAATGCAACATCTGAAAACTGTTTGCCCTTTTCGTTCCCACTGTACTGTGCGTACTCATAGCACCGTGGGAAAGGATAGGTTCATATGAGGCTATATGGGTTTCGGTGCGTGGCTCAGTATGTATGTAGGATGGACGTAACACTTTCAAACAGAACTATGCAGTATTTCTCCCCACTGGTGACTGACAGACAGGGAAGTCCCCATGTTATCTCATTAGGGGACTGATATACTTCCTACTGAAAGCAGTGCAAAAGCTACAAATGATATGACTTAAGAAGGCTTTGATCAGTCTTCCAGAGGAGGACTCTGAAACTCTCACCGTATTGTAAATAGCACTCTCTATGGAGACATGGTGAAAATGGGACAAATTCAATGAAGTAGGAAAGCAAAGCCCAAGTAGCACCCATTCCAGAGAAAAACATTTGCAAGCATACAAACTACACAGCTTCTTAAAGTGTGACTCCACTGCAGTCAAACAGTACAATTCAGCAATATATATAACCACCTTCATGATACAGATTTATACTTACGGTCCAATGAACTTCAATTGAGGAGGAAGAAAGGATAGTAGGGTTGTGCAGATGTAGTACCACATCACCTAGTTCTCTCTGGACCTGCTTGTGATCCACACCTTGACTTGTTGGTGGAACATCTGTAATAATTTAAGATTCTATTCTCACAAATATATGTGATTGTCAAAATAAATATATGTAAATACAAACTAATAGATCATAAAGTATATGATGCTATCACCAATAAACGTTACCCTAAGTACTTCCTAATTATGTAAGAAAAAACTACATGAAGTATTTTCCTGAACAAATCACCAATGCTTAGGTAGTACCAAATCAATGCACTGCACTTTCTTCAACAGAAACAGGAGGGAAATACTGCGTAAAAAGAAAAACCACACTCAGGGATGTCTTTGGTAAAGTACTACAGCAGCATCTCTTTATTCTTCCCTGCTGGGAGGAGAAAACGTTCCATTATCCATTGCAAATTCCAAGAGACCAGGAAACCTATGAAGAACGGCAAAAGCAGAAGCTGTATCTTCAGATAAATTAATGGGCAAACTTGCTGTTTTTAATTACAAAATAAATGTAACACCTGAAAAAGAGAAAAATGAGTCATGTGGCTGCAGCTTCTCTGATGACAAGTGACTTCAGTAACAGGAGGCAGAGCACACACAGCTGAGTGCTGTCTGGCTCTTCTAACATATGGTTTATCCTATAGCCAAAAGAATTGTTCAAATGCATGAAGGGACAAAATAATCTCAAAATACACAATGGTACAATGGAAACACATTTTCTGCATGCAGAGCCCTTGAAAAGCATATTTAACTGAATTAGAATGACTGTCAGACATGTATAAAATTTATAGGGCAATCACTAATAGGGTGTCTAAAATATACATGTACTATGGACAACAGAGTAACATAATTTCTGTATTGATTTCATATATCTATTTTTGATACCTTCATTTTAAACAAAAACCATGCTGACTATGGCTAAAAATCAGACTGAGAAATTCAGGAAAAGTACTTATAGTGGTTTCTTTCTTTCTTTTTTTTTTTTTTTCCATTAA
>VYZV01005821.1:13252-38386 GCA_013401275.1 Pandion haliaetus | reverse complement strand
AAAAAAAAAAACTGTAATCTCTTTCTTTCCCAGGCTACAAATAAAAGGTCTCAAGAACCTTAAAAAAAAAAACCAAGTTGCAAACACACTTAGTAGATCCTGTACATACACAATAAACACTTGCTAGGTAAAATTTCATAAAGAAGCCTCTATAACAGATGGTGTTATCTGAACTCCCATCAAAAACTGTTTTGTCTCAGATAATGCCACTGATTCAACTGAGTGTAATGTGTGAGGAGAAATTTTACACTGACTGCCATGGCTCTAAGAAAATAAAACTAACCCAGTAAATACTGTAAAGTACCATTTGAAATAGAGACTACAGAGCCTAAGGAGGAAAAGAAGATAGATTTAATAAGACATTGACTTCCTAAGCTTAAGCAACAAATACAGAATTTTCCTCAAAGGTTTTACAACATCTAGACCCTCTCACTACCATGCATCACTCGAAAGGTGGTCTAATAACAGATAGGATCTGCTGCTGCACAACTGGCCTTGCTTCTGGCATGAGACCCCCACAGCTACAACTGCTATTGCTATTATTCAGCGATTCACCAATTATTCTGTACTATTTTCTGCTGTGAAAAAGCAGTAATATGTTGGCAATATTAAGTTAGTATTACAGAACTGAAAATAATAATGGAGCCAAATAACACTTGCTATTTCTTTAAGTATATTCAAAGATATATCATTGGGCTTTGCCTGTTCACTCCAGTTGAAGAGAACTGCAGGGGAAACAAGTCAATTCCTAGGCAGTAGAAACCCTTAGACCTGAAGGCAATTTAGCCAAATGTAACACTGACACCGAGAAATACAGACACAAATAGCCAAATTCAGAAACACTGTGTGCAGATGTAACTCCGTTAAGACCTCTCCTCCAAACTATGCTCAGACAGTGCTTCCAAGCTTCCTCCAAAGAACACAATATGCTCTCTGCATGAGAGACTGCTGTAAATTCCACCTTTGAAAAAGAAACTAGTTTCATGCTTAAAGAGAATAATGCACACCAAGTGATGTTTAACAGAAGGAATTTTAGGCAGCCTTTTTTCAATCCTTCTTCATGCAAAATTATACAAATCCAGATTCTGTTGCATCTATCTTAAATATAACTCCACTAGAGAGACATATTTCCCAGAAAATAGAGATGGGGAATCATCCTGTACTACAGGAGAGATGTGTCAAGTACATGTCATATAGCTATTAAATTGAAAAATGGAACTTACAGGAAAATCTGAGGATGTTTTCGAGAGCTAAAAGCTTTATTTTCACTTGCTTCTCTTGTGCTGGCATAACTTTCTTATTTCAATAAGGATTTTATTTTTTTCAAGACTCTCTCTGTCCATTGTCCATGTGAGATTTCTGATTTTCTGTCAGTGTAGCACTTCTACTGCATCCTGGAAAAGCTATTTCAGCAACTTTCTTAGAAATGAGGAGTGTGTATAAATCAAAGTTTCTAAAGAACAGCTAGCAAATACAGCTTATAGTCCAGATGATGGTCTGTCTGTAATTTTAAGAATAAAAAAAATAAATAATATATTCAAAGCACCTGGTTTGTCTTGAAATAGCCAGAGATCAGGAAAACAGGCCAAGAAAATGTTTGGGGTTTTTTCTCCCTTAAAGCAAAGATTTGATTTTCAGAAGCACACTTATAAAAGCCATCTAGTTTGAATCTAACGTACCCAGTGAATTTCCCGGTTCCTCAAACCAGCAAAATAGCCAATAAGAAAACCTATCTCGGGAGAGAATAGTTGTTATTATATTGGCAGGAATTGGCACAATGGGTAATTTTGCTAGAATTAATAAGAGCCATGGTGGAGTCTTTCAGTATCTACGCAAATAATGCATTTGAAGTCTGTATATTCTTTACACCTTTGTAACACATGGTGCTATTGCTTGTGGTTTACTTGCTCTGTGTATTTGAATCTTAACCTTGAACTCTCAAAATGCAGGAGATTTTAATACCAAACCTATTGAAATCACAATGAACTTCACAGAAATCTTTCAGTCCAAGGAGTCTATAAATAAACAGCAGGAAGGAAAAATGGCCACTTTTGAAAATAATACTTTTTAGAAAGACCTTAACAATCACAATGTACTATTCAAAACATTAGCTAAACATAAGATACAGTACTCAGAGAGAATAACCAAGACCAAATATCTGTAGTCCAACTATGTAAGAGATGGAATATGAGTTCTTGAGAAGAGTATCGCTTTTAGGTTTATCATATGCTTTATCAGTAAACTTCAAGCAAAATTGCTTGAACATTATCTCACATTCCTCTTTTCTCCTCTTCTTTTTCTACTTGACATTCATGTATTTTTACAGCTAATTCTCCTCTCAATGCTGCTCAAAATTTCAGATTTGAATTCAATAATCGTTCACTTAGAATTTTATAAATTAAGTGATACTCAATTCCATGATCGACACTGACTGCCAAAAGATGCAGAATATTAATCAAGAGGAAGCCACACACAATTTACCACCTCTGACCACACAGAGTTTCTCAGAAAACATATTCAGCAAGTAATGAATTTTGCCTACCATCAATTATTGTTCTGCATGAGCTCGACAGTCTAGATATATAGAAGATTCACCAGGATTATAACAATAACTCCTTTTGCCTTTACAATCTCCAACTGAGGATGGTTACTTGGCGAAATTATTCATCCTTGGCACAGCCCAATTTTGCTCCGAGAGTTGATAAGTGAAAAACAAAACAACACAGACCTTCGATTCTAGCTGAAATTAGTTTATTTTCAACAGAAATGTTTTTTCTGTTGAAACGTGAAATATGCAAACAAGTATTATGCCCTTTTTTTTTGTTTCTTTCATATTTAGCCTCCCAGAGCAATGGCATCAATTCTCAAGGGGATTTAGCTAGATGACATTTGAGGAAATTATATGACACTGACTTTTTTTTCTTCCTAAACTAAGACAAAATTATGTAAGAAAATTAAGATTGTAAAAGCAGGATTTTTGACAAATTTTGAGAACTTACAGAAATATTCTTTTTTTTCCTTGAAAAAACAGTATCAGTTTCAAACAGCCAAGACATTGAAGAATATGCCAGTAGAAGGCAATTTTAGCCTTCATTATGGAAGAACTCTTCACTTACTACAGTCTTACTATACACACATATACACGATGAGACTTATGAAATAAATATAAATTGACTTCCAAATAAAAATTTACTGAAAAAGAAACAGAACAGTGAAGTATGTCACTGAATGTGCACCCGAAGTGCTAGCTGCTCAGAAAATGCTTCTGTGTGCAAGTTACCTAATATCCTACCTTTATAAGATGAATAGTTTTGCTTCCATATTAGAAAAGAAAGTTGTAAATCTGATAGAACTCACTGTGCAGTTGCTGTGGAAAACCACCAAATTCAATCTTTCTTTTTTTTCCCCTCTCCTGGTATTTACTTGGAATATATATATTTCTGACAAGTTTAGTAGCTAATCCTCCTCCTCTTATTTCTTACCAAGTCACTTCAACATTACAAACTGATATATTATTACGCATACTGGTGAAAATATTCAGAATTTGAGTGCTGCACTGCTCAATAGAAAATTCACTGTACACAGATTGGGGGTTTATGATCCCCCAAGTCCAAATTTACAAAGCCCAATGATGACACTAAGAAATATATGAGCTTGCTGATGGTAGATTTTTACTTCATGAGACCCAATTCCTTCCTCTTGCCATTTGGATAACATACACTACACTGTATATTTGTGTATATACAAAAATAATTTCTTGAAGTACATGGGGTTTGTCATACCAGTCTTATGGATTTTCTTGCAATCATGTTGAGAGTATTAACTTATCTGTGCTAAAATAACACTCGGAATTTATTGGGAGAAGAAGGTTTGAAAAACCTTTCTAGCAGAAATCAATATATTCCAGCTGAAGACCTTTAGTATTACTCAGATTTTTGGAATCAGACAGATGCAATTTCATTTATTGAGTGTTTTCTCTGTGTTTTGCTGCAGGATAACATCAAGAACAGAATGAAACTGATTTATAATGTAATGCATGTAGAAACAAAATGCATTTAGAAATCTGATTTTATGATTTCAGTCAGATAAATTCAGAAACATTAAGACATACCAGTAGGAACTGATTGCTGTGGTACATGGCAATATTTGATGATAAAAAACTACCACAGGGACTGTGTAAGTTCTTTTGGCTGACTTTTATGTGTATGCCCAGTTTTTAAAATTTGCGAGAAAACCCAGCGTGAGGAAAAACTAATTTGAGAATATTTTGTTCCTCATGTGAGTTGAAAACAAATTATCTGAACAAACCTTTGAAACATGGTCTAGCAGAAACACAACTGACGTTTGGCAACATTGGCAATACTGCTTTGGGTCACTACGTTTACAGTAGGTCACTGAAAACAATTAATGATGTTCTACTGGACAACCTACTGTGGGCAGAAAAAATACCCTTCCAACATAACTCTCATGAACAGTGAAACATGAAAGCTAGGCTCTTTAACAGATCTTTTGGGAACTGCATCAAAGAGGAGGAGAACAGAAAATGTGAGTAAGATACAGGGAGCAAAAGTTCTTTTCATACCTCCTTCTTGCTAGCCCCCAGTACACTTCAGGCTGTAAGTTACTGAACATCAGTGGCTGCTCCAACCTGCAGCAACTTCCCCATAGATACTTGTGGTGCCTCTGATTAGGACAGAAAAGGTAAAAAACATTTTCCTCAACCCTCTGTTCTGCACTTAGCATGTCCTCATGAGAGGTATGACAAAGGGTTCTGTATGGTCTGTTCCATCCTGAAGGATCAGCATATAGGGCACAACACTCTCAACTCAATAGCCATGTGAGAGGCATTCAGCCAAACCACAGGTTTGCTCTATAGGTGATAGGCTGACGTGCCCAGCAAGTCAGACAATTACTTCGACAAGTTGAATGTCCTCTGGTGATATCTCTTCTGCTGATTATCAGGGAATGCAGACTGCTGGTTTAGAACAAGCATCTAACTTTTAAATGGCTACAGTTAAGTGGGATAAATTCACCTACAGTATCAGGGAAGAGGTCAGTTTGATTCAAAAGCTGCACTAGTAGCTTGTAAACACAACCCATGAGAAGATAAAAGAGAGTGAGTCCAGGAGGAGGAAGAGAGAAGCAAAATCAGATCACCAGAACCAGCAGAGGACTGGCTGAGTGAAGATGCGGAGTTACACCATAACTTGTTGCCATGCAAAAGAAACATCTATTCTAGCATTTGGGACTAACAAAGGGGAAGCAGATGCAACTGTGGAGTTTTGTGGTGTTGCTTAGCTTCTTTCTCTACCTCAGTGTCTCAGGATTGGAGCTGGAACACTGCATCCTCCTTTTTCATCACCCCTGAAGGTCTGGGGAGCAGCTGCAATGTCGCAGGGCTCAAGTGAATGCCAGCTCACAGCAAGCTGGAAAGACTGAGCAGAAACGGGCAGTACCCAGAGCTGGGAGTGGAGGACTGCATCTGAAAGAGGCTGATACAAGAGGCCGTTGTAACCTATTGTTGAGCTATGGGAATGGGGATTTTCCACAATGCTGAGAAATTAGACACTATAGGAAGCAGACCTCTTGTAACTTTACCTGAGAGCAGGATTCATCTCTTCAATCACCCAGTTTAAGCCAGTCATCCAGATTCTTGCTATAACTGATGGAAAGAGATAAATACCACCAGAGGTGATTCAGCCCACAAATTTTAGATAATTATTTTAGGATGATATAAGCCATCCTCTGGAGGTGCCTATTCTTTTCTATTGATTATTGAGCCAGCCCAGAGCCCTACCAAGGCTAGCTGTTAGATAATAATTAGGTTAGGTGAGACAAAACAAGAAATTACAGAAAACAAACCGGATACTTGTCTAGTTTAGGAATTGGTCCCATAGCCTTCTCAGAGATATAGGAGGTTATCAACAAAGATATCCTACATGGAGATTTTTTCTTGCTGAAATAACTTCCATATTTTCTTTATCCTTGCAGAAAAGCAGAAGCAAGGTCATAGGAAAGGCTTGCCTACATACTTCTTCAGAAGATACAGAAACTGAGACTGATGGGAGAGGAAACAGAGAACAAGTGTATGCACCAACATGACTCCAGAATGTCTGAAAAACTTTTGCAGGGCCTTCCACATTGCTGTGCCTTTTTTCAGAACCTGCACTTACAATCTGCAATGTATTTATTTATTCAGAGTGGATATAGGGAGAAAGAAAGAATACTGGGTTCAAGATTGGTAAACAAGCAATTTGTGGCATGTTTCAGTCATGGACATATGCAACTAGACACCAAACATTATTGCATTAGCATTTCTAAAGCTCCAAGTGGTATTTAAGTTATGGTAAAAGCTTTTCATTCTTGAGAGGGGACTCTTCTGGGTAAGAAGGGTAGACTCACCTATTTACAGAAACAACAAACACAAGAAAACAGTGGAAACATAAAATTGCTGTGTCCATGAACTGAACATAATGAAACAAATAAATGTAATTTCATTTCTAAAACTCAAGTCTGTTCCACCTATATTTACATTCATACACATATGCACATACTTGCATGTTCTCTGCCTAGGTTCTACAGCAGTTACAACCTAAAGAATTTGTCACTAAAGGTCAGAAAGGTGATCTTAAGATGTTACCTTGTCTAGAACACTGCCTGAAGGTGTACTCCATCCTCTCTGCCTTCTCTAACTAACCCACTCCTGCGAGTCACTATCCCCATTATCGTCAGAGTTTCCCTAATGCCAAGCTCTCCTGTTGCAATTTCAACCCAACACTTCCTATCCTGTCTGCAGCGACCATGCAGAATATTTTGTTACCTCTCCTCTGCAGCACTGCTTCACTTATTGTCTCCCCTCTATCAGTATTCCTTCTGAGGGGAGAAGTGAGGTGTCCAGCCAGTGAATTTCCACCCCTTTGTTAGGAAAAGAGCAATATCCTTAAATATAGAACTTGGGTAGATAGTTCATACTTAAGAACTGGCATCCAGTAACGATAAAATTATTCTGGTATTGATTAAACCTGTTTTGTCTATGTAATTGATAAACGTTAACTACATACAGTCTATAAATGAAGGCCTGTGTAACTTCTTTAGGTTGCTTCATTTTCTAATCCAAATTTTAACTAATTTTCTTCTTAATATCTCTAGCTCTGCCTCATTGCAGCAATTATTTACAATTAAGCTGATGCCACTTGAGAGATGGTCAGTTTTTGATTCAGAGTGAAGTAATCACTAGTTACATACAATTGCCCAAGCAAGTGAATTATGTGTCAGACTTACCAAGCCCAGTCAACAGCGCTGGTGTTTTCTTACATTCTCCAGTCAAGGTTTGTATTAGAATTGTGGATACGTCTGTATGTATGTGTGTTGGGCTTGATTAATTAACCCATGATTTTCAGCTATGAAGGCTAGCTTGTGCAGTGAATTTTCCTAAACTATAATCTAGAAATATCACATGAAGCCATTAAAAGCAATCTGTTTTGCTCTCTCACCTTGTGCTCACTTTGTACCAAATGTAATCACTTTCTGCTTTTTGTCAGACAGCTGTGCCCTGAAGTTCTAACCCTCACCTGTTGCTGTAAATTCATCTTCCAGATGTCTGTATCTAATATATGAGTAATGTAAAATGTTTTAGTTTTCTTAGACCCTGTTACAAACACAGGGGCTGAGTTACTATGCTCAAGAAACCAAAAAAAAACTAAAATGGGAAGAAGACTTGCTGTATGAGAGACAAAAGAAAGAAAAGCAAGGGAAAAGGCAAAACAAAGGAACCGATCATATATTAAAGATCTATTCAACCAAATATGGCAGCACTCCAGCAACACACAGCAGTTTGAGCAGAACTTTAAATATGTGAGTTGTCAAACAGAAGTCAAGAGCTTAAGTGATTTGCTGGACAGGGAACCAAATAAACCAGATGTATTATTTCTTTTAAAAACAGGTTTGTTCCATAAGGCCTTCCTGTGAAATATTCTAGATCATGAGGCCACAGAAGCCAGCATTGATTTTCCTATCAATGAAAACCAAGTGAGAAAATATGCAGTGAAATGAGAGGGATCATCCAAATGATTTATGAGTTATGCAGTGATTTCAGTTATTTATAAACTACTTCACTGTTTTTTCTGGAAAGACTTTGTTCCAAGTCCTTACTGCAGGCCACCCGACTGGTATGAACATCATGAAAAATAATTTCGGTCTAAATCACTGCTAAACTGGCAGAAGTCATGCCTGAGAACAGAAAGCATCATCATTCCATCAACAAACTTCCTCCCATACTTTAATGACATCCTTTTTTAATTTTCTGCCCTGCTTCCATAAAGCATATACTTCTCCTTCCTCTATGCTGAGCATAGCAGACGATGCGCTGATGGTGTTCACCCCCTGAAAACTCCATTAAAAAAGCATTAAGATTGTGACACAGAACAATAAAAGCAATGGAGAGCTCAGCTCCTGGAGAAATGTACCATATGTCCTCTCACACTTCCCCAACACAACAGATTATGCAGTTGGGGTGCTTAATTACACTGAGGTGTTGAAAAATGGAGATATGCAAAGATAGACTGGGAAGCCCAGAGGTTAAAATAGTTATTATTCATATATTTGTTACTAGTATGTGTCAGATGCATGAATAAAGCAGGATAATCTGTGATCTATTTAAAATGAAAAATATAAAGCTTCTCTTTTGTAATATTTAAATTACATGTATAGTCAGACAATGCTTAACCCTATTATTTCACTGAGGAATAGGCTTTTTTGTTCTTATTTTTCCTTTCCTCTCCACTTCCCTGCCTACCCTTTATTAATTTCCCTAAGAAGAGTATATACACAACAAAGTATGCAACTGCGAGCACAGGCTTTGGTGAAGTTGAGAGGAACTGTAGTGAATACTGACTTTTCAGATGCTGACTGACCTGTTTGAAAAACTGCATCACTCTTGAAAATGCAAACACCGCAGCCGTTAGCAACCTACATCTTTCATTAAAATTCTGCCTTCCTATGGCCTGCTTGCTGAGACAAGCAGCTTGTGACTGTGTTTACAGCAAGCTTTTGAGAACAACTTATCAGAAATTTGGGCTCTAATGGTCACAGTCTGAATTTCTCCTCCTTTTAGCATAATAGCTAGCAAAGTTGGAAAAATACATATTGTAAAGAAATCCTGCAATGAAGATAGTCCTCCCTTTGGTCTTTGAGATGTTTTTAATTTACTTTTTAGTCTTAAGAAATCGCTGAAAACATCAGAAAAGGATTGTCAAGGCTACTTATTTGCTTCTGTTCCTCCTGTGTGCAAGGATTTTTCAATTCCAAATGAAACAAATGGACCAAAGCTGATTTACTGAAAGAGCAATAGATGGGGCTCAAAAGCATCACTGAAACACATTGCCACCGACCTCAGTGGGCTTGCAGCAGGCCATTAGAAAACCTCAGCTCTGTAAACAGTGAAAGGTCGGTCTTCTAAGTCTTAACACAATGCTCAGGAGGAAAAGCCACAAACCCAAAAAGTGCTAGTAAACCAAGCAGCCTCACCATATCAAGGTCCTACTTAAATAATCTTGGCCTATCACTGCTTTTCACGTAGATGAAACAACAACTGGGGCTGCCATTTTCTAACTGCCAACATTTTGTCCTAATAAATACTTTTAAAATATGCCCTAACTATATAAAATAATAAACCAGGGACATTTTAAAAATATACAGTATGTGGACTGATTTGTACTTGCCACATTAAGTGATGTAAATTACAGACCCATGGTTTTGTAAGAGAAAAATTACGCCACCTCTCAAAGCACATTTCATCTACAGATTTAAAAGTGTTCTAAAGGAGTCGGTAAGTGGGCATGTCAGCTCTCCAAAGGGAAACGCAATGCAGAGGCGCAGGAGCCAGCAGAGACTGTGCTGGTGTCATGGCTTAGCACGGGACTGCTGTGCACTGCACAGCCTGCCTTGCTGTACCAGCAAAGAGGCACTGCCTTTAGACCAGAGCACCCAGCAGGTGCCCATCCCTGTCCCAGCGCAGGGAGTCTGTGGGGGCTCCCACCGGCCCGTGACACTTCTCCACCTCACACACAGCACCAAGCTGAGGACTGCCATGGCTTCACAGCAGGCCAGTAGCAGTATCGAGGAGCAAAGGCAGGTCATTCAGAGAGCGCCAAGAGGAAAGCGACAAGAAAAATCAGTGAGTGGCATGAGCCAGAAGAAAAGACTGAAGAATCTGGGGTTTTTTAATTTAAAATGATGTGAACCCTCCATGATAACAGTTTTCAATAATGCAAAAGTTTGTTGTCAAGGGAAAGGGACAAAACTATTCTTCACAGAATAGGACAAGAAGGGTTAAACTGCAGCAAGGGAAATTTGGTTTAGACATTAGGGAAATCTTTCTAGCTGTCAAGACAGTTCAGCACTGAAATCAATTTCCAAGGGAGAGTGGAATCTCAATCACAGGAGCATTTGAGAACAGGCTAGCTAATTAACTGTCAGGCATGGTTTAGGTATAATTGCTCCTGCTGGGGCAGGGGCCTGAACTACCTGACCTCCTGAGGCTCAATCCAGCTCTACCTGCATTGATCATAGGATCTCCAGGGTATCAGAATAATCTATGTCCCTCATAAATTATATACAGGCAGAATATAAAAAACAGGAACAAGCATAAAAGCTAATTACAGATGCTTAAGACACCTAATGTTATGTTGCTGCTACCTTAATAATTATAGAATTAAATCCATATTACCTCAGTAAGAATAATATACTATCAACTTTTTAATCTTATGCACCTATGGATATTTGAATCTTACATTGTAATGTATGGCACAGACTTATTTTTATATTCCATACAATTACAGAATTCAAACGTTTCATTCACAAGGTATTGTGATCGTATTTTTGTAGAAACTCTGGCAGGACCTGTGTTGTACATGCACATTATCCATGTATGTATACATAACTGCATGAAAGTGCAGAGGGAAAAAAGATGGTGGAAGACAGTTCTTTGTAACACTCCATTCTGCTAATCACACATAAAAACCATCTCGCAATAATGTGGTATCTCAGAGAGTTAAGTCCTGACCCAAGCACTTCTGAAGAGCTTCAGCTTTGTCTCCAAGTGGCAGATTCAAAGAAATATTCTTGCAGGATATTTCTTCCACTACTGTGCTATTCTACATAAATGAAAAATTCAAATTCATGCGCTTGAGACTAATTTGACACAATCCCCTTCTCTACTCCATCTGTAATTAGCATCGCTGTCATGCTGCTACATTCCACTGCTCTTTCTTTTCTTATGGAAAACTGTTCAAATTTGTATTTCTTTCATTTCTCATAGATAAATGTTTAAGAGGCAAAAAGAAATTAGCTCATTTACTTTAGGAAACCCCATTCTCTTTGTTAATTGGAACTGCAAAGGAAAAACAATGTAATAAAACTTGTTTTAAAAAACTGATTAAGTTGAAATTTGAAAAAAATGTCAATCTTTCTATGAGAACCCAGAAAATATTTCTAAGAATTCTGCACAGAATTCTGTAGTTAATTCTATGATTGGAGGGGGCTATATGAGTCTGACACAAATCAGTGAAAGTGGTGAAAGAATTGCCTAAACTCACTTTATAATTATAAAACATTCAATATAAGCAATAAAGTTGCATGAAAATCAGTTATACAGCTGGAAATAATAGAGGGAACTGTAACCTTATGCCATGACATAGGCCATAGTGCAGAACTTCCAGTATTTTCACTGAAAATGGGAAAGTCCTTTAGTCCTGTCTAGAAAACTGCTTTCACTGATGAAGGAAAACTCACTTCATTTGGAGATTATGGAGCCAACCCCCCAGGACGACTGAGACACTTTGCTAAAACCCCAGATTACCATGTGTTACAGATCCAGACAAACATCTACAATATTGTCTACAAAACAACCATTCTTTGCAATCACCCCTTACGCATTACTAGCATGTGGTATGCCACCCATTCATCTCCATTAGCACATACCATGGCCATCAGGGAAAGACAGGCAAATGGTAGTACAGAGCTAATTAACATGATTTATAGGAAGGTCAATAATTTTGCATACAACATAAAGTTTCTCTGAGCGAACCCATATAATTATGTTATCCTATGTACCTGTGTTGAAAGAGTTCATCACCAGCAGCACTTTAGTCAATGGTAGGCAATGCTGCTGCACTCAAAAATGGAGACATTTAGGAATGATGTTACACACAAGCATAGGCAAGCAGTAGCTAGATCTTACAAATCTGAGTCTGACCGTGGCAGAGAGACACATCACAGCATTTACATAAACAGTACTTTGTGGGCTGCTAGACCCCACACTAGCAAGTACAAATATGCAGATTTTTTCCCCCTTATGACAGTCAGTTTTGTTGAATGTCCCCACAGGAGAAGCTGTGCTTGCAAGGTTGTAGCTTCACCTCGTGGTGAGTCTCACACCAAGTCAGGGTGGCAATCTCAGTACACCACCACACCCAGTGGCACCTAGGAAAGCTGAGTGGAAGAAAGTCAGGTCCCCACTTACAAGCCTCTATCTAGTCTCCCTGGATAGTGGGGAGAGCCAGACCTCTCTCCAGGAGGTTATGCAGAGATCCAGGGCAAGTCTTCCCTAGCCTCCTAATTGCTGTTTTGAAATCATCCTCTGGAAGCCCCTCTTCCCATACATTATACAGGCTCTACAGACAATGCAGACCCATAACTTAGGGTAAACAAAGGTATGCCTTTCTACCCAGAGAATCCCTAAGTGCATAAAGAGGTTATCCAGATTTCACATGATTCAAATTATATGCATCTTGTAATATCATTACTTCTTTGCAGTTACTTTTTCATTTCTCACATTATATGCCATATTGGCAGTTCATATTTGTGTTTATAGTTTCCATTTAGTCCTTTAATATTATAGTCATAGTGCTGGTTCCAAAATGTGGTGGGGTTTTTTTCCCACTAGTTTTTAATTGGAAAATATTGGTTAAAGGATAAATTAGTCATTTGAATAAAGTAAAGCTTTTTTTTGTTGTTTTGTTTTTTAAAATAAAATATAGCATAGGGTAGTACATCAACACATACACATTAAAAAATATTTGAACTAGGTATTGAAACTTGTAGAAAAAAATCCCTAATAATATTAAGTTATAGTCAAGCCTGGGAATTCAATAAAGTAACAAGGGAAAACTGGAACCAAATTTAGCTAAATCCCAATCCCTGTAATCTTTACTATGTGCATTGCTAACCAGTGGCTGGCTCTTTTTTTGTGTTCTCTTTTCCATTTGAGACTCTGGGTAGCAAAACAGAATATTTGACAAGCTCTGAGTGTCGTTTTCCTTTTTATTGTACCACTCTGTTCTATATTTTTAATTTGTTAAAACTACACAATTTTTTTCTTGCATTACAGCAGCAATTCTTCTGAAGACTACCAATCCCTCAGCGAATACCAAACATGAAACAGGCTACAGTGCAACATTTGTCAGTGAAATCCCCATAGCCTTTTATTTATCTGAGAAAGCTTTTCGGTTAATATTTCAAAGAACAATAGCTGAAGACATCTTGAATGTCGAGTCCTTATGCTGTAAACAAGACATTTTTTATTTCAAAACAAGTATTTGTTTTATGAATTAAATAAAGTACCTTCAAAGTTGCTTTTCTTTCCTAGGCTGTTTTTAAAAAAAAAAATTGTAGTTAGCATTTCACTTAAAAGTTGTTGCCAAAACAGCAGCATCAATTAAATATGTAGCTAGCAGCTTCCATGTCCACATTTAAAAGTACAGTAACTGCCCATTAATATATAAGTATTTCAGAACTTCCACAGTATTACAAACAAGGAAGATAGGAAACCATTTGTTTGGAGTTGCAGGTTCCCAAGAGCACAACTGAAACATTTCATATTGTACACCACTACTACGTTAACAGACATGATAAAAGGAACATGAGTGTTTACTGCTTTCTTAATGAAGGAGAAAACAACCGGGCAGTTGTTAAACCTAAGATGACATTTATTAGCTTGTTCTTGTGTGCTTCTATAGGAAACACAGCATTACTTCTGCTGTACAGTACTAACATAGGATATTTTATCTAAGGCTACACTATACTACCTCTGTGGGTCCTGTCCATGACAAATGTTTGTCAGCTTAAGGGTGAGAGACCATAAAAACTCCTTCTCTGACTCTGTTTTTTAAGCTTCAGGTATATTTATCTAAGCGCTACAATGGCAAGTCACTAGAAAAAGAGAATTCCAGACAGGAGAAATACCATTTATTCTGGTTCTTTAGTGACTGTGAAGATGGATACAATGATAATCATTGCCTTCATTGAGATGTTGTATGTAACTGTACAGTCGGTCTGGACTTTTATTTTCTTAGCTTTCTTAGATGTGGCTATGTTAAACATGACAGAGAAAAAAAACACCCTGCAAAAGGCCATTACAACAGCTTCCCTTAAGCAGGAACTACTGGAAGTACTTACAGGAAATTCTGTTCTTACAACACAGCACATGCAGTTTTACACTACATTGTACTCAGTCATAATCACTGAGCAACTTCTAAAAATTGGTAAATGCAGTTTTGTAGTTTCACTAGTTACTCACAATATATTTGGGCACTGTTGATGAAAGCTTTCTAGACTAATAGAATGGTATGTCTCTAAGAACTATAGTTTCTGATCTTTTAAACAACTGTAGCAATTTAGATAATCTGTCAATCAATCCATTTGCTTTTCTGCGAAGAAACACTTTTAAATTAACTAAAATTAATTTTTTTTACATAAGATATATTTGAGAAAAACAAACAGAAATTATTTCTGACTCACTTTTAATGAGTACTTTCCAGAATCCAATGCCTGACACAAATTAATTAAACTCTGAGGGTTAAATAAAAAAAGAGTACTGTAGAACCAGCAAAGTTTGAGCATCCTGACCTCACCCCAGCCTCTTTATAAACCTAGAACTGAAAATATTTCTGGCAATAATTTTAAGAATTAGCAGGAGAGATGTATCACTATAATAAATTGCCAAATTGCTGAACTGAAACCTGTGAGATAAAATGGAGCACGAAGAGTGTCTTGTCCCATCATCCTTGTTTGACTGATGCCTATCCTTTTTTTATTCCACAGGTCTTTTGCTCAAAAGATTGCATTCCTCGAGAACACTGCGAAGGTCAACTGTTGCTACAACTTCGCTGAAAAAAGCACAAGAAGCAGAAACAAAGATCAGGCGTACGTGACTGAAAGCAGAATACAGGCGGAGAGGACTCTTCGCGTGATCAGAGGATGTAACCCAATTAGACTAACACTTTAGGCACGTGGACAGCACTTACTAACCAATCACCAAATGGCTTGTGCATGAGCAGGAATCGAAATGTATACTTAAGCTGAGCTATCTAGGCAATAAAGTGGCATTTGCTTGATCATATTGGTTGTGTGCAGTGCCCGTGACTTCCGCGTTAACATGTAAGATCCACTTAAAACCATTTAACAGACATTCAGTCCAGAAAGGTTTGTAGAATGTGCCTCTAACCTACCTACAATGGGTAAAAAAATGCTCTCCAAATCCCCATTGGGAGACCAGGAAAGATCACAGGCATTGTCAGGTCCCAAGGCCCTGACATAACAAGAGTTTTTCAGATGAAACTTCCAGATGCTCCTAGGAAACAGAGAATTCCCCAGACTACAGAGCAAGGAAAAACCCCAAGTGGTCCTTGCCAAAGATGATGTGAGAGAAACATAGCAGCGAGTGCAAAAAAGTTACTTTGTGGAGACAGACCTATGGGGAATTTTGTACCAGCAAGCTACTACATATTAGAATATTGTTTCAGATGCAGCTAAGATCAGAAAAGCCTCAAAGTTACTGCTGACTACTGTCTTCAGCTGTGGAAAATTACTAATTGCACTCCATTTTCTATAAAATAGCAATCTACATCCTGCCAGTTGAGGAGAAGCTATCAAGCCAGTTTCAAGTTCACATCAAAAAGATTTTTAAATTACATCAGGTTTTTTAGCATTGCTTTTACATTTGATCAAGCACAGGAAAATCGCCCTCATTTCTGAACATTTTGTGGGACGTCTTCCCTACCTTTGGCAAATGAGTTCTTTTTTTCCTTCTTCCTCTAGTGTCGCATCTGCCTCCCACTTCTGCTTTGCCTGCATCGTCTACTCTCACTGTAATTGAAGAAATAATTTTATTACTGTCACTAATTGATTGCCATACATGTTTGCATTCAGATTTGATTCCTTAGCTGTATTATGGCAAGTTTGAAGCTCCAATTTTAGACTGAGAACATTTGAATGCTTGGCTCATTTAGTCTAGCCCATAACCTGTCAAATCTTTTGATGCCCGACCTGTAGGGTACTGTAGTGAAGGAACACGGCGCTATTGATGTTTATTTCACAATTCTTCAGCCTGTTCTCTCTCTGAATTAACATTCTTCATGTGACATAATTCTCTCTGACCACCTTTGATTTCAGTGTGCACAACCAAGATGAAATCCACATTCAAGCACCTTCATTCAACATGGGTGTACTTTTACCACTCAAATCTATGGTTATTTCACAGTATTAGATACCAAAACATTTACACACACTTCATAAACATCAGCAGTCACTGGTGTTTGAGAGCACTGATAAAATGCATTAATGCCCTGTCTGTCCTGCTTCTGGAAATCTGTGGGTTGTTTTTGTTTTTCTTTTCTAAACAGCACACATTCTTTAAGATGGATGTACTCTGCAAGTGCGACGCAACAGCTGTCGACAGGAGAGGGGGACAAAATTAGTTCATGGGTCGAGATAAAGACATGGAGATCACTTATTGATCACTTACCAATCACTATCATGGGAAAACTGACTTGGTGAAAATTAATTTATATCCAATTGATATAGAGTTCGATGGTGAGAAACAAGAACACTTTATTCCCCTGCTGCCCACACCTCTCCCAGACTCAACCTCACTCCTCCACTCCTGACTCCTCTCCCCACCTGAGCAGCGCAGGACATGGGGAATGGGGGTTACGGTCAGTCCATAACAGTCCCTCTCTGCCGTTCCTTCCTCCCCACACCTTTCCTTGCCCCACCATGGTCTCCTCACAGGCTGCAGGGGAGTCTCTGCTTTGATGCTTGGAGGTCCTCCTCCTCCTCCCACCTTTGTGGTCACAAAGCTGTTCCTCACACTTTTTCTCCTCATTCCTCTCCTTTCCAGCATTTTCCCCTTTCTTAAATCCGTTTCCCCAGAGGCACCACCAGCAGGGCTGAGGGGCTCAGCTGTGACTGGCCGTGTGGCTGCTGGAACTGGCTGGAACCAGCCATGCCCACCCTGCAGCAGCCTTGGCCGCTCCTCACAGAGACCCCTCAGCCTCAGCTCCTGCCCCTGGGCATGGGCACCCAGTACAACATTATTTTAAAAGGTATTTTTACAAGTTCCATATATATTACACAGCTCTGGGAAGCATTTAAAATATGAGATATAGAGGAAATTTAAATAGGATGGGGTTGATGTAATGAAGCACTCAGCAAATCCTTCAGGTCCTGTACAGGACCGAGATCCTGCCAGTGAATGTTGCTCAGCTCTTCCTCAGACTGAAATGACAAACGAAAACACACTGCTATTTATCTCAGCTAATGCACTAATAGTACTGAAGGACAATCCACAATTCATTTGGGAAAGGCTGTATATATGCTGCCGGGGAAAGCTACAGTCCTGCTGAATGCCTTTGTCATGGTAAATGCCATTACCAGGACCACTTTGAGAAAGGCCAGACTGTATTTGAAAAAAATGTAGTAACCACACCCCATAGATACATTTTAAGAGCTTTCTACTTTTAACTGGAAATCTTTTATCAACAAAACAAAAACAACTTGCTGCTTTTTGTATAGCTTTATGTATTTAATTTTTTATTTCACAGGTCCATCTAAGCATAAGAGCTGATGTCTATATTTGCCTTAAAAACCATGATTTGAGACTTGTTATTTTCAACCACTGGTGATTTTAATGTGACTTGTTGCATTAGCATTATAATCTGTTCCAGGTAATTGCTATGTAGTTGCAGGATAAATTGTAAAGCCACCAAATTACTATGAGAAGGTAGCACTGGCAGTGGAGGCTCTTCCAAAGACCTGCACGCAGGACCTTTAAGCTCTGTGAGATAGCACCAGTGAAGCTACTCTGCTTTGATAATGCACAGAAATCCCAAGGGCAAACAAAGAGACCAATGTAGTAGGGAAAATCAGTGCTCTAGGCTTAGGGGGTGACAGCCACTTCTATTCCAGGTCAACTTTAATTCTTTTCTGCCCATTTGCAGTTGGGGCAGCTTCTCTCCATGCAAGAAAGAACACCAGGGAAACAGCCTTGACAGGCCATATTTACATACTTTAAAAGCCCCATAGATTTTAACCTGTAATTAACTGTCAGTGATTATGACAGTTATTGATTTCTTTCTTACATCAGATCAAATTTAACCCCCAGATTCACCACTGCTGATAACAGCAAATGTGTGCACATCTCAATTCAATCAATGAAAGCACTTGCTTAACTCCAAACACATTAGATCTGAAGCAAAGCACATGCATACAGTTCTCCGTAAGATTAGCTGTTGTCCATTTTCTAAAGCAGTTTTTTAAGTAGTGTCACCGCGTACTTCTTCCATTCCAGCGTGACCTTACACAAGACCCCTGATTTATAAGTAAATGACCACAAGACCAAGTTTAGCATTCATCTTTTATCCAGCAAAACCCAAAAGCCTTCCATCTCCAGGAACAGAGCCACAAGAAGATACTTTGCTAGTAATCCAGGTGCACATTCTTAGATGTACACAGGTTAGGATGTTACCCTGAACTGGCAAAAGCTTTGACATGAACTAAACATTATCCTCAAGCAAAATCCCCCAAATACCACCAGAACTTTGTTAATTCTAGTGCCACGTTTCATTAGACTACAAACTAAGACAATTGCGTTTCTTCAAAAGCAGAGAAAACTCAGAGTAAAAAGCAAACAGAAATTAAAGAAGTTTGCTCAGGAATCTCCCCTCTACCCCCTGTATCCTTACAGCATGGGGTTCTTCTTCCAGGCCTGCTCCCATTTCAGCAACCTCTAGAGCCTTTCTGTGCTGTAACAGACCACCCTAAGCCCCTCTGGGCCCATCAGAATAAATCTTCTATCTTCTCTGAGGTCTGGTTGCATGTCTGCCTCCTGCTTTTCTCCAAAGTCACCCTTTCTCTAGCAGTGCCATTGGCTTCTCTCTTGCTGAGACAGCAGGTTGCCCTTTACATGCACAATCCTGCCCAGAGTCTGGCAAACCTCCCTCAAGGAAGGATGCTCAAGCACTGCTGGTGAAGGAGCATTCCATTCCATTCCATTCCATTCCTATCCTATCCTATCTTCCCCACTTGCAGTAGCCAGGACAGTATACTACCATCAAGCAGCTGAGATATTTTTCTGTTATCAAAATCTTTTAGAGAAACACGACCTTCATTAGCAGATATTAAGTCTGCATACAGCAGATAATATCCACTGCACTCTTCTTACCACTGAAGATCTGCAGCTCTTCAGAGAAATTACATGACAACAGGGTAGCCATCAGCTGGTGCTACAGGGCTGAGCGCAGTGCTGGGTGATGCTGATGTTGTTCAGCTGAGCTTGCAGATAGCTTTATCTTAACCTTATTTCAAACACTATTTGTAAGCTAGAATAGCTCCAAACATGTCAAAGATGCACAGGAAAAAAAGTACAGTCAGGATGTTGAGTGTTATGTGTATGTATCAAATATACAAAAGTGACTTGGTAGCTCCTTAGCAACATCCTACGCAAGGTGTTGAAGTGCCCCTCCCATGTGAGAAAGTCCTCACTAAGGAGCATCAGAGTCTCACTAGTGATCAGTCAGGTGCTGCTCATCTCTTTTGGCCAGTGGTATGCTTGTCATTGAGCTGTTCTGCTGCTTATATTTCTGCTTATATTAAAGGCACTGAGAAAAACAGGGATTGGGGCGGGTGTGTGGGTACAATACTACCTTCTTGAATGATAATGGTTTTCAGGGCCAAGGGACATCCACTGTCCCAGGGCTAATGCTCTCTGCTCATTGTATGAAGGAGGACAGAACAGAGAGGCAGTGAAGGACCAGTGACACAGTGAGCAGAAACTCTAAGTGCTACCATTGCAACCACTCAGATTGCTGTGGGAAAAGGGTGAAACGAGCTGATTTAGTCTAGAAAAGGTGAAGCTGTAGTGTAGAAGGTTTGGCCACTGTGTTGGTCTTACGAGAGGTCAGAAGGGTGGCAAGAAGGAAGGAGACAAGGGAGATGGCAGGGAGTGCCCAGCTAGTCACCAAGGTGTCTAACCCTGGCTCTGGTTCATATAGGTGACAGCAGTGCATTGTTCTGCTTTCTTTCTGGAGTGATGACATTAGCTTCACTTGAAGGAAAATAAATCACATAACATTAATATAAGAACAATAAAATCCTAGAGGAGATTATAAGGGAGGTTCTGGAGTTCCCTTCCACAGAAGGAACAGAGTAGAAAAAGTTAAACAAATGTCGCTAATCTTGACTTGCTGCAGACAGGAGTAGATCTTTTCTTGAGGTGCCTCCTTCTACGATTCTAGTCTTTTATTTACATGTATTACATATAACCAAGTTAACCAAATACCAGGTTCTAAAATGTGAATGTTATCTTCATTTGAATGGATTTTCATCTATCCTAAATTCAGTGAAAACAGTAGGCGATGCTATTTAAGAATGTTGTTTAAGGAAAAAAGCTGCTTGTTTAACTATTATTTTTTTTCCTAAACTGTGTTACCAAGGATATAGTGTATGCAATAATTAAATAATTAACTGTTCTAAGACGATTTTCTGCTTAAATGACCATGCATTATATATAACAGTCTTCTGTGTTTTGCTTAGAGGTGAAAAAATAAATCTAGAGGAAAAAACATCTCTAAAAAGAACAAGATGACATAATTAGTACCATCTGTATGGATCTTGTAGCCTCATAAAGGGTTTTACTGAAAAGAAATAGTAATGAAATGTTATTCTAGGATTTTATTTTTTAAAGACTGATCCAACTGGGCAACATCCCCAGCTTTTATAGACCACTATTGCTCCAGAGACATCAATGGAAACATATTTTCTCTATTCCTAAAATGAAAGAAGTGGTAACTCCAAGAACCTACAAGAGTTTTTATTTGAAGTGAATGCCAAGTTTTCTATTAACTTCACAGAATGCCTTCAAAAGTTAATTCAAATTTAAAGGGATTGTAATACACATTTCAGAGTTCATTAAGAAAATGTCACAAACAGTATTAGTGATAGAGATAGCTTACATTCAGTTCAGTATTTTGTTAAAACAGCTTAAATAAAATTGGGGTTTGTGGAAATTCTGGAAATCATAGAATCATTTAGGTTGGAAAAGACCTTTAAGATCATTGAGTCCAACCATCAACCATGCCCACTAAACCATGTCCTGAAGTGCCTTGTCGACATGCTTTTTGAATACCTCCGGGGATGATGAGTCCACCACTTCCCTGGGCAGCCTGTTCCAAAGCCTGACAACCCTTTCACTAAAGAAATTTTTCCTAATATCCAATCTAAACCTCCCCTGCTGCAACTTGAGGCCATTTCCTCTTGTCCTATCACCAGCCATCTAACAGAACAGGTCTTACATGTTTTCTAAACTGATAATTGCAGATGAATTTTATAAAAATAAAAAGCCACTGGGATTTAAAACCCACTGGAAAAATAATCAGCTTGGTTTTAATTGCCTTTAAATATAATTCACTTCCTCCAAAGGCCTCAGATAGAAAAAGTAATGGAAAATTTTATTTCATAGCCTGTGATGTGGTGCATGTCAAATTAGTTGTAGTCTAGATAGCCCTTCCTTTTAACCATTTCACTCTAAAAAATCATTCCAAAGTTATTACATTCCTAGCTTATGTAAACAGAAGAGAAATCAAGAAGCAGAGTTCTTCGTTCCTAACAAAAAACAACCCACCAAAAAAACCCCAATCTGCCACAATCTCCCAAAATATCACCGTAAATAAAGTTTCAAATAACAACTTCTTTAAACATGCTTTTCACTAGTTATTCTATATACTTTGCATATTCAGTTTGCAACCTTTTCTTAACCTCACCAGCTACTATGATACTACTTTCAATTCTGTATCACCATGGTTATATTATAACCACAAATTATCCTGCCACATCATTAACACCAAATGTTCCAGTTCAGCAAAATTGCTTTGTCTTTAGTCTTACCTTTTAATCAGCAAACAAGGTCAGCTTGACCTTCTGGAGTAACCAAAACCCTTCTGAGTATCTACCAACCCATAAAGCAACTGACTGGTATCAAGCAATATGAAGTCTAAATTTTCCCTTCTGCAAATCTAAAACTCCTCCACAGTGCAGTGATTACTGCACTCAGTGCAACATACGTAACACGCAGCAGCTTTATAGTTCATTTTGTTTTCAGTACCATTATTCCTGTACTAAATGAAAGGCCCATGTTGTTTGCTAGAGTAGATGATACGATTCTGTTTGTGACATTAAAATCTTCTGCTGGATTATAGGTCTATTTTCTATTTCTGGGTGTGGGGGTGAAGGGCGGGATAATTTTGCTGCTTGAAGCACCATGAAGCACTTCGCATCTCTAAGCACAGGTCTTGGCTAGGAATAAAAACAGGTATTTTTGAACATGCTCACCATCATTGTTTTACCACCAAATATAAGGATTGCATGCTTCTCTAAATTTTTTATTGTGGAATGCTAGTATTTTTCAGCCTCCACAAGCAAATGGAGATGATGCCATTGAAAAGGCACATCTGCTATTAGCTAGGGCAGCAAAAATGACAAACTGCCTTTAGGTCTATTTTTTTTAAGTGGATGTTTGTAAAACCAAAGTTACTCAGGAAAAATTTTTTGGAGATAGGAACTCTTAATTGTTGAAGTCCTTTAAAAAAAAATTCCATTTCTAAAAATAATAATAAAGTATTTTTTAAAACTTTGGCACAATACCATTTCTTAAACATGGAAGGCATAGAAATTTCTATACACAATTAAAGAGTTATCTGGGTTACATACTTCTAAGCCTTGGTTTTACTGGCATAAATGTTTGTGTGCTAGAAGCCCACCTTCTGAAGAGCTCAGGAAGGAGTCCTAGGCCCTGGAGGGACTAGACAGCAAAGGGAGAAAGAGCCACAGTGTCCCTGCAGAACAACCAGACAGAAGGTGTTTAGGGCACTCAAAGGACATAAGGGAATTGTCCAATACAAAACCCAGCTCCCCCAAAATTAGGGATCTGGTGAAGGACTCCTCCCTGGCTCGTTAGGCTATCTTATTGCAAGATCTCATCACAGATAATTGCTTCTACAGACTGAGGTACTTCACCCAGAAGCATATTACTCATTTTGCTCTTTCTTTTCTGGTCAGAAGGCTGTTCTGGGATCCCAGAGCTCTAAGGTACAGAAATGGTCACAAAGCTTGTGCTGACATCCAGCCTTAATGTAGTCAATACCAGTTTGAAGCCTTTTGTACTTTCACCAGCACTAGCTTTCAGTTTAAAAGGCTCTTTTCTCACCCTGCAATCATATCACTTCTTAAGCTAATGAGGTCTAACCGCACATTATCACATCTTTGGTCATGTTTGACAGAGCTCCTAGGATTCATTTACATTTTTTAGTTTTGTATCTCATTAGTGGCTCACAGTCATCATGCAATAGGACTTGTTGATTTGAATTCTGCTCCTCCTCCTCCATCACTTCTAAATTCCACCTGAATTTTTTTTTTTATTCCCTAAATTAACAACCTTGAACTGCATACTATAGAACTACTTCTTATTTCAATTATTCCAGTCATTCCATTTTACTAATTTTCTTCTCAGAAAAGGTTAGTAGCACAGTCTTAATCCCCATCACAGTCATTCATGAAACTATGACACAAGGTTGGTTAACCAGTAGTTAAATCTGTGTTGAATTCTGTCCCAGTTTCTGTTTATCTCCAAGTTTTTAGGTCTCCCCACGCAACAGGAGCTTAGATTGTGATCTAAGTCACAATCAAATATAATTCCAAATTCCTGATGGGCAGAAATGTTTTTTTATTCACACTTAGAAATGGCAGAACAACATGAGAAATTTTAAACCTGAAGGGAACTTTTGGAAGAATGGTATCAGCAATCAATAATATATGTTCAAAGTTAAAGTGCCACCCCTGCCTTAATTATAACATTATGACTTTGATGTTACACTTGATTGGGTAGTGTCACAAAGCTATGTTTCAGGTCTTGGGAGCAGCAATGCTAGACTCAAACTGTTATATAGGGTGATTTTACACCTGGTGTGTACAGAGTTTTTATGACTTTTGCTTAGCATGCTGTACTTGAACAAAAATTAAAAGGTCACCTTTTCAAATTCTCTGGGAAAAGACTGATCACACTAGGACCCAGGGCATCCTGGAACAAAATATGAGCAACTTAATGTTGACAAGTTCATTTATCTTTTGATAAATTCTATCAATGAAAATGTTAACAATAAAGGTGATTGCTCACTGAAAGAAATCTTCATATATTCTTTTTCAGCCAGGATGAATTTGGTTCATACCCAGTGACAGTGAAGAATTTAAATGCCAACTGAGATGTCCAATTGTAGCTGTGAAAAATAGAGTTAGATCATTTAGGAATCTGAAAACAGCATTTCTTCCTTGACTGTTGTGTTTGGAAAGAAAATGATGTACCCTTGCCAAGTTCATCGCAAAACCCAAGTTAAACCAGTTTTATGATTTACATCACTGATAGATTCAATCATAATGCCAAATTATTTTGTCATCTGAAGTTACTTGTTTAAGTCCTTGTGAGAGACTGAAACAGTTAATGTCTCAAACATTGTGGTGGGGCAAGTTTTGCTTAAAGACAAACCCTGCACAGCAAGGAATCAAGGTGAAAAGCCCATCAGCTCAGACATCAGCAACAGGAGGGGAGGGCGTACTGGAGGGTACACAGCTCCCTGTTCTGATAAGCTGTTCTGATACTGTTATGGGTTTGTGTGGCGCGGTTTTCCTTGGTGGCAGGGGAGGGGGGCTGCAGAGGCGGCCCCTTTAAGAAGTTGCTTGGAAGAATTCACCGCCCCAAAATGTCGGACGTGCGCACCAAAATGTCGGACCTGCCTCTAGGCGGGGAGTGAC
>VYZV01005819.1:4847-19197 GCA_013401275.1 Pandion haliaetus | reverse complement strand
AAATAGGGTGGTGATTACAGCAAGCCCTACCACTATTTTAACCATTAGCCTATCAATTTGAGAAGAAAAAAAACCCAGTATGACATTTCCTAGCTCTCTACAGTCCATACTGCCTGCTGAACAGGCAGGGTGTATGCTATAACACCTTCAAGGACCTTGAAAAACTGTGGCTTAGCTTCTTCATAGACCTCTCCTAGTGTTGCTGATTTTTCTAACTTTCCTTTTATTATGAGTGATTTCAACTGCAGCATTTGGCCGTGCTGCACAAATATGTAAAAATCCCTCTCTGAAGAAGTTATTACAGTCCTCTTTCTTCTTTTTTTTTTAACCAGCTTTCTCTCCAGTGCCTCTCTTGCCTCTCTCTCTTTCTCAGCAGGAAACTTTCCATCAGTACTTGTTTGTATGTGAGAAAGATGCAAATAGCTGTAAGACTTAGGCTGTCTCTCTTTGGAGCCTATAAATCAGTCTTTGCATATGCTTTACTGTCCTATTTATTAGCCTGCAGCTAATACTGAATTACATGACAGACTACAACTTACAAACTGTTTGTTCCCTCAGCATGATACAGACACAAATTAAAATGGAACAGGTTTGGATTTGGATTGCTAACTTCCTTAATTTTCTCTTTTCTTTCCTTCATATTGTGGCAAGTCCTTCTTTTGTTGCTGCTGCTGCTTGTGGGTTTTTGGCTGACCGTTGTGAATGCTGCTGACCATGTCATATTGGCTTTTAATCAGCAGTATGGTATTATTCAGTCTTCTGACCCAGGTTGCTCACTAAATAGTGATTTGTCAGTATTTTCCATGATTTTGAGGTTGAAACTGAGTATAAGCACTTCTGTGCTTGCTCTTACATTGTTTTCTACCATCTCCCTTGTACTTAACCTTACCTCTGTTACATACCTTTGGTCTACTTGATGAGTCTTGCAAATAATTTACTTTTGTTTGCCTTGTGTCAAGAATATGGTACTTCAGGGATGATCAAGAATTTTGGTACATTGGGTTTGTTGCCTATTGGTTAGGCCATTCAGAGCATGCAGCAATTGCTTTGCTTTTGGAAAGTTTTATGATTATTGTTGTAGTAACAAACCCTTATGCTCTTGAGAACTGAAATCTTGTAGTGGACAAGCATTTTGTATAAATTTCTATATATCTAACTATAAGAAGTCCTAATGTAATACTTTTTCAGTAATTTCTTTTTCAGGATTTAAAATGGGGGAATGTTGACTTGATGCCAATATTAAATTATGTATTGAAAGCTCAGAGAGCATAAGTCTTGACTTTGTAAATGGCCTCTGACAATTGAGTGCTCTCTTTATATTCTACTGCCTACTAAGAAAGGACAGGAGTACAGTAAAAGCTGTATGGATCAGGTGACACATGTTGAAGGCAGACAAGGCTTAACTCCGCGATCTAGAATTGAGTTGCACACTGACAGTAATTGGGAAAAATATATTATTTGTCTCCAAGATATAACCTTTTCACTGTGCGCATGGTCGTCTCCAAAGCTCTGCCAATTGGATATAATTTAACATTAGTTAACACTGCATTTAGTCAAGGAGTCTGAGGAAACTCATTCCGTTACAGAATTATCCTCAATTTCACCATAATTCCTTTTTATGTCATCTTCTTGGAATCACAGTACTGTTATAGTCTTTGCAGTAGGATTGTTGGTATTTCCTGAGCAAGAAGGAAATTTTAATACTCTTCATTAAAGCTGTGATAGTTTCAGTAGGAACTAGACTATTCTCTCTTCCAAGATTTACTTTCAAATTAGAGGATCTGAATTTTCTGCATGCCTCAGCCCCAGGTGTAGCACTTCTATACTCATAAGGAAGTTTTATTGTTTTTCATATATCTCATCTAATTTATGGATGTAATGACAGAAAGAAAAAATGTTTAATCTAATTTGACCTTTTGCAATATGCAACCCACAGAATTTACAGGTCATTCTTGCATCATGTGCAATACCATATGAATAAAGCAGAACAGTTTTCAAAAGAGATTGATCATGATTAAAAGTTTTTAAATTATAGAAAATCTCAACAGCCTTAGGTAAGCTCTCTAAGTTATCTTCACTGTTTAGTGCCTATACCTTATTCCAGCCAAATGTTTCAAGCTTTTGCATCTAAGAGTTAGATCTTAAGTCTTCCTGCTAAATATAATATATCTTGAGGTATTGAATGTTTTGTTGTTGTGTAGGAACTTGTATTGACCATGGTCTTGGCTTTGTTTGCTTAACTTATGTGTCTTAAGTATCTTTGCAAGGTCCCTTGTACTGTTGAAGTGCTGCTATCAGTTCTGGGGAAAGTTTCTCAAACTGGACCTTCACGTATATTTGTGAAATATTCTCTTTTGTTTCCGCAATGAATACACTTACTTACCATATTTGTTCTCGTTCTTGCTATAGAATAGGAACAATTTAAGCACATAGATTCTGTGTGCCCCTTCACCCCGCTGAATTCTAACACAAGCCTTTTCAGCAGTGACAGAGAAAGGAACTATAAACACGTACTACATGCTTAAGAAAAAGCACTTTTTCCACACAGAATGTTTCAGATTGTTTCATGTGACGGGAGATGGTCATTGCGTGATGAACTTCTGGACTCAATACAGTAACAAATAATAAATGCATTAATAAGAAACTGTATGGGATGCCTTAAGGAATGTCTAATGGAGGCTTGATGGAAGCTGTTGGTTTTCAGTTCAGGTGCAGCAAAACTTAACATTACTTTTTTTATCAGAGAGCCTTTTGATGTCAGTCACAAAAAGAAGAGAGAAATGTGTACCCCCCCCCCAAAAAAAAAAAAAAAAAAGGCATTTTTGTGTCACAGAAAAGCTTTCATAATTGGGATATGCAAGTATTTTTGTGTGCACACTTGCACCAAATTTCTAACACTGCCTGTGTACCATGAAGGCTGAACTTGTTCTATAGTATCAAGGTGTGTTCACTGGCATGTTAGATTTTGGATATTTTGAGGGAATAGAGGGCTTTTGTACACCTACTGTCCCTAGCCTTTGGATCAGTGCATGAGTGCCTTGGGAACAGTGTGCTGTTTTATCAACATTGAACTGGCTAGCAAAAATGTGAGCAAAGGGATAAATGAAATTATATTGTCTGTGGCCTTCTTGCTCTGACAGCTATGAAGTCCATCACTGTCATCTTTGTTTCTCAGCTGATCTCACAGATCAGTACCTCATTAGGAGGTAAATTTTCCAGATTTTTAGCTGGATTTTAGCAAATGTTTTTCAGCATTCCTTGTGTCTCTCTGTATTTATGTACTTTAACCCTGATAGGAGTAAAGTATTTTGTGGGTGTTTGGCAACCAGTCTGTCATCAGCAACTAGGTGAACTGGTGGTGTGGCCATAATGGAAAAAGAAATGCATATGCTTCTGGAATAAATGAGACTCAGATCTTGTTTGGTGCTGGCTCTCCCACCCTTTTCCTTTTTTACAGGAGTATTGTGTGGTAGTTTCAGTCTTCCCCAATTTTTTGCAGACTCTGGAATGCTTTTTGTGGAAATACCAAGACCTATCACCCATCATTAACAGCTATCAATGAACAACATACCATGCAGCATATTGGAATTTCTAGCATTTATTACTGCCTCAAAATGCATTTTGTGAGAAAAGAGAAAGAATTGATCTTTCAGTATAATACACAGAGTCATAGAATGGTTTGGATTGGAAGGGACCTTAAAGATCATCTAGTTCCAACCCCGCTGCCATGGGCAGGGACACCTTCCACTAGACCAGGTTGCTCAAAGCCCCATCCAACCTGGCCTTGAACACTTCCAGGGATGGGGCATCCACAACCTCTAGGGGAAACCTGTTCCAGTGCATCACCACCCTCACAGTGAAGAATTTCTTCCTTACATTGAATCTAAATCTACCCTCTTTCAGTTTAAAGCCATCACCCCCTGTGCTATCACTACATCCACTTGTAAAAAGTCCTACTTTGGAGTCTCTCATAGGGAGCAACCTAAATCAAGAAGTATGTTTCAAGGCTGAGCTTTAAATTGAAAATAAGCAGATATAAAGCCCAGGAGAGGTGAAAGGTGGAAGGAGTGTTGTGATTCATGGGGTATTCTGAAACTATGTATAATAAAAACCAAAAATAAAAGGATAACTATTGAGTGTTAAAGAAAGATTCACGTAGTTTTTATATAACTTAACAGGTTAGCAGACACTTCTGGTGTGTCTGTGTATTACATTGATGACTATAGCTTACCAGGGGTGGTGATAATACTATTTGTTGCCCTTAGTATGGGAGGTGAGGTGGGATTTTTTGGTGCAAATCCTGAAGTTTGCTTCAGCCAATGTTTGGGGGTATTTCAGGTGGGAAGGGAGAGGGAGGGTTCCCAGCCTTCCTGGTTATCACAGATGTTGTAAGGAGGTCTGCATTGACTGAATTGTCAGACTAATGGAGTAAAGGTAGTATGATTACGTTCACCTGTCTAAACCAATACAAGGGGTTGACTGGACCACAAACATGTAGGAATATCTTAATTAAGGTTCACAGTAAGCTTAAAGGACTTCTGTTAACTACCGTGACATGTAAGATAGGCAGGATCCAGCCTTGGGTTAGTCTAGGAAAACTTTGGGTTTATATGAACACCTAAGATGATTCTTGCTCACTATAACAGTTAATGGCTGGATTTTTTTTTTTTTTACATCTAAAACTTACTGGTGCTTAGCAAAGGTTCTGTTTTTATCAATTATGTTTTATTTTTGCTGCTCAAATCTCAGCAGGTTGGCAGCCTTTCATGTTTGACTTGAAAATTTCTGATAAGTAGACTTACAACCTGACCTTAAATATGAGGCTTTTTTCTGTAGCTTACAATACTACTGGCTGTTAGTTGAGATAGAACCTCCCTAGCCATTATAGCTAGAAGATAGTCAAATGGAGCGAAACTGGGGGGCGAAGAACTGAACATATGTATTTACTTGAAAAATACAACTTAGTGCTCACTATCCAAGCTGGCTTGTCTAGTGAATGGCTTGAATTTTCTGTGGAAACAGCATATGAATTGGCATATGCACAACATGGAATGTCTGTGACCTCTAAAGGCACGCAAAACACTCCAGAATATTTTTATATGATGTACCCATATGATTTGCTTAACTCTATAAAGTCTAAGCAACCTCAGTATCATCTTTATTCAGTGACAGCTGAACATTCTTTAGGAGCCTGCACCTAACTCCTGGGCTTTTTGGGGCAGGGGTTGTTCCTGAGTTTTGGCAGAGGATTGTATCTCTGCTTCAAAAGCACTGCAGCAGCAAGGAACAGCAGTGTTTTTCTGAGATGTCAGCAGGAAAAATAAATAGTGTTGAGGCAACGACATCAGCAATGGACTAGCTACTTACCTGAGAAAGGGTTTCTGCAATGACACTGCCAGGAACTACAGGAAAGCAAATTCTCCTACTCAAAGCATGATCTGAAGATTACGAGAGCATGAAGAAATACCCTTCTAAAGTTTAATATTGTGCAGTTGGTGAGGTACTCTAGATGAAAATTATTTCAAGTTGCTTGTGTACACTAAATTAGCAACCTCCAGTATTTACTGCATTCATTGGTACATGCTGTACTACCTATTTGAAAAAATAAAAAAGGGAGGTTTCTGTCCTAGATAAAACCATTGTATATCTTTGTGTCAGTTCTTACATTTTTATATGCACCCGTTACTTCTCTTTCTCATTAGCTGCTCTCTAGGGCAACAATTCAAGTGACAGGCCATAATGTTATCCACTCATTGACATGTCTGTCCACATCAAAATGTTTTGCTGCAGGTGAGGTGTTAATTTTCCTTACATCAATCAAAATTTTGTCAGTAAGATCAGACAAATGGCCCTCTGGTTTTTGCAATATTTATCCTGTTTCGAATTTGAACAAAGAAAAATGCAGTAGGTAATTCTGGTAGAAGGGAATGGAAAAAATAACTAATAATTGGCCAGTAATACGTTTGAGTTGCTAGGGTTACTCCAAAGTAGTAGAGATTTATTTATAATTTTAGCAATGCAGTTTCTTGTATGGGACTGCACTATTGATACCCATTGCTTTATATGTGTTTTTGTAAAAAGCAAATGAGGAAAGCCAGTTTCTTTCCAAAAAATGATGAGAATATTGTACACAAAAATGTTGTTTTTTGAAGTTTTTTTTTTCTCTATTAAACCAGAATTTCTTGGGCATTGCTAAGCAGAATTTGGTGTCAGATACATAAAAGTTACAGTCTCTGATGTGTTCTTTCTCTTACCATTACTGTGTATTGAACAAACTAATGTTTCAGGCAGTTTTATCACAATTTGAGAGTAAAAAAGTTCAGCTTGTTGCTGGATATGTGAGATACTGTGTTTATATCCATGGGGAGAGATGAGTCAACTTTTATGATCAAACTATGATTCAGAAGTGCTTTGCGACAAAATGTATTTGAGTAACAAAAAATCAAAACAAACTCCAAAACTGTATTTGCACAAAGCACAAAAGAATCTAACTTGCAGCACAACTGTTGATTACCTCCATATGTACTTCTTGTCCCATTGACCATTGCCGGCTCCATCATTATTTGCTCATCTTTGAAGTTCCTTTTAGGGAAAAAGTCATCTATACCTGCCAAATCTGGACTACGTGGTATAGAGATTGGCCAATGGAGCTATACACTTGTGAAGGAACAGAACACTTAGCTTTGCGAAGTTTTTTCCCCAGGTATTACCTACTGTTTTTTCAAAAAAGACATGTAATTCTCAGAGGTCTAGATAGATTTTTGTTTGTTTGTTTTTAACTGTATTTTTTGATATTTAGCATTCCCTATCTGGCCTGGGTAGTAACTCTGATTACAGTTATTATTCAAACATTGCTTCAATGTCACAGTAGTATATGCACCGCATGTCAAGAACTTCCTGTGCTTTAAGGCTTATTAAATGAAAAAGTCATTCTACATGCAGAGTAGAGGATCAAATTGGGTATTTGCTAGACCTTTGTAAATAGATGGAGACAGGAGACAAAGGCAGTCATTCTGGTGGTGTTTGTAATTCTTGGAAGCTTTCAAACAGAAATTTGGTTGTTAGTTGACAATATATGGCATCCAATCTTCCAGTGCTGAGTACCTAAACTTAAGCAGACCAGATCTTCATCTTGAGAAATTCAGGCATCTGCTTTTCTCAGTTAACTGTATAAGTGACTAAGGGACTTGCTCTCTGAGGCCATTTCGTTAGGCCACTAAAATGAATGCTCAAAATAGCTGTACTACATATCACTTAATGTGTATATTATTTCTTATTATTTCTAAAATAGCTCTAATTTCTAAAATGGCTACAGCTGTATGCCATGGTAAGCTTAAAATAGTCTATGTAGTTAGGACAGTGGATGTAGTCATCCAGGAGTTACAAGCATAGGTATAGATCTTGCTATGCAGTGTATCACATGCATGAAAGCAAGCATTTACTCTACTGCAAATCTAAGCCTGTATTTGTTAATCTTTATGAAAAACTGAACCCAGGGGACTTAACATGATAACTAACTAAATGACTGTGCTTGGGGCCCTGAGGCTAATGGCATAAAATGTGTCAGTGCATTAGGATCACTTACCTGAAATAATACCTCAAACAATTTATATGTTAAATGAGTTGTCACATATCTTGGTAGGATCTGCAGCCTACTTTTCATTACAGATGTTATATTCCTGTTTGGAACCATCACTTGGAGATGGAAAAAAAAAAAGTATTCAGTAAAACCCCGCTGGGTTCAATTTTCAGGAAAATTAACAAATGCAAACTTAATTATAGTAATAAAATCATGAAGGATGGGGCGTGGTTAATATTGCATGAAATACATATCCAAGAAGAAAAAGGAAAACAAAATTTTGTAGGGATGTGCATTTGTATCCTTATGTCTTAACAAGTGTGCTGTTCGAATCTATGCATGTTGTTCTGCGATCCTAGAAGTTAATCCAGTGTAGCAGGTGTACACATTGACTTTTTGTTTTTATACACTGCATAGGCATGCCCTGCCCATGATAGTAAGAAAATTCCCTTTTGCATTTAGTTATCTGTGGTTCATTTGCACTTAGCGTTGTTTTGGGATGAGACCTAGATGGATGTCAGAGGACTTGATCAGAGCTTCTCAAACTTAGTTGTCAGTGGCCAACTTCCACCCTCTCTGGGAATGGCAGCCATCCCTAGCTCTGTGCAGGGCTATGTATGCACTAAAATCTACTCCTTGCATTCTTTTGCACATCCATCAGAACCAGAGCTTTCCACATTCTTATCGTCCTATTATATCTCTCTTCTCTTGCCCAGTTCTTTCTGCTTCACTCTGCTTTGCTCCTATTCCTGTATCTTGACCAGGAGACAGGTCTCTAAAGTGCATTCTGGAATAAATGGATGAGACTTGGAGCTGGGAGTCCTTGATGCTCTTGAGAAGGAAATACTCTATTTGGATCTTTGTGTAGTCACATGATGAACTCTGTATGAAGGAAAAATAAGTTCCTCTTCTGTTCCCAGCCACAACTTTTATAAAAGTAAGCCATTATACTTTTACTTGAATCAGTTCTATCATGCAGTTTCTGTGGAGTGGGAGAGCTAAAAGGAGACATTTGCTAGATGACTATTGCTGCTTGTTGAAGTCACTGTATTGTCAAGCCACAGGTTAATACTACTGGCCTGAAAGAAAGTTTGAATTTGCCAGTTTTTCCAAATGAAAGGCAAGCAGACCATTAGCACAGTGTCTGTGATATCTTAAGTTCACACCAGTTATAGCCAATTAGTATTTTACTTATCAATTGAAAAAGGGATTTCAAATTTAATTAGTCAACAAAAGCCTTTCCTGTTCTTTAAAGACAGCCTTAGGGAGTGCTGGTTTTACACAGGTTAGAGCTAGTTCATTTTTAATATGGTCAGTCTGAATGTTGTAACAAGGTTTATTTTGGTACAAGACACTTTACTGTTGAATGGTTAAACAGAAAGATACTTCTTGAAAACAGCTTTTTCTTTGTGGATTTTTGGAGGAAAAGAAACTACAGTAAATACCACTGCCATCTGTTTCACATAGGAAATTTTGGGCTGTGAATGTCCTTGCAAAAGCTGAAAAGCCCATATGGATTTTTTTAGTAGTTAAAAATGAGTAATTTTAGAATTTTTGTTTAATTTTTTGTTGATTTGATTGCATTGAACCAGATGTTGTTTTTTTTCCCTAAGAGCCTGTACCAAATCAGTGTGCGTGTGTGATACATGCTTTGAGAAAATACGTGGCTAGCAAATTTTGAGAGCATGATCTAGAGATTTGAAGATATAGCGTCTCTCACATTTCTTAACACTTAAATATGGAAATAGCTGCAAACCTGCTATACTACCTATGATGAATGAGTTTATTTGTCCAAACAGATTTTCTATGTATAATGTACATTTTTGCATCTGTCCACTCCATTCCCTAGTGTATTCACTGTGGAAGTAAAAACAACTTTGATTCCAGAAAATCTTTTACTCTCTGAGGTAGTGTTCATCACTATTATGTGCCACATGAATGGAGCAAAAGCTGTGTATCAACTAGAACAAGTAAAACTTCTGCATTGGTTAGAAACTGCAGATATGATCATGAATACTTTTATGTATCTGGAAACAGTGTGTTCCTCTAAAAGCTTGCTGATTTTGTTTTAAATAGGGAACATAAATATCTGACTCATTCTCTCATACGTCTGCTGTTCTTCTACAGAAAATGCCTTCACTTCAGTATTCAGGGCATCCAACAATACTTATTCACATGCTACTTATCTTTTTAATAACTAAATAAGGATTTTTGAATAAGCACCATTAAACAAATTAGTACAGAGCATAAACATCTATTGTATTATTCCTGATAAAGAAATACCCTGTATTTCCACTCCCTGATTCAACCCTTTCTTTTATTGATAAATCTCCTCTGAGGAGTCTGTGCTAGCAGATCTGCTTGACCCCTCTAATATTCTGTACCAGACTGACACATAGGACTTCTTTGGGAAAGGATTTTAGTTCTTATTCTGTGTGGTAGATTAAGTAAGTGTCACTGAGTTTCTGAGTACCTTCCAGGAATTTCCTCTGAGTAAACCTTAAATATTCTGTGTGTGTCTCAAGATCTGCAGTTCCTTTTAGGTGCCATAGTTGCTAGATTTGGACTCTAATTTGCCCAGCTGGAGCCTACTAATAGCAGCAATTGGCACCATGGACTAATCTTCCATTTGTATTCATGGTGCATCTCCAGGCATCTTTGCTCTGAGCAGTACCTGTTGGCTCTCTGAAAGCCTTGGACGAAGTGTTCCACATTGTTCCCTCTGCAGTTCCTCTGATTGGCTCCTTGATCTCATTCCTTTATTTGTTTCTTGTCACCAGTTGTCTGCTAAGTCTGTTGCTGTCTGTCTTGAACTTCATCCCCCTTGTTAATGTGAAGAACTTGCTTGTGGGTGGTGCTGAGTTCCCAGTGGTTTTACAGTAGATGAGGCCTATTAAGCAATTAATGAACAAAGCCATTTAGCTTGGATTATGGTAGTGATGATTTGCTCATCCTCTGAATTTTGTTGCTGGTAACAATAAGGCTGGCAGCATCTGTAGACCCTGCTGGAGTCTGTGGCTGTATTCCTAAGCCTGCTCTCTGAGCTAGGTTGTACCTTGGCTCTGATTTCTCATCTTCCACCTGCTAAGATGAAAGACCCTAATGCTATCCATTGGGCAAGATTGCCCATACTTTGGTCGCTATGGTTGTGCTTAATGTCATCAATCTGTCTGGCTGTGTGTGTTCCTGGTGGAGTCATCATATTGATTCATACTTGGGGTGTGATGAGTTTGTAAATATATACAGAAAGCCATCATTTTTGATTAAAGCTATAGATGTCATTATTTAATGTGTATGAAAAAATGAAATTTTGGGTACCATCTTGCTGTTACATAATTTTACCTAAGCATTGTTGTCTGGGTGTGTTAATAAGGAAACCTCCTGGGTATGGAATAGTTTCCTCTCTTATCCCAGTGGCAGGGCAATTAGTGCATCTCTGCTGGCCACCGACATTGAATCATGTGTGGTTATAGTGCCTTTATTCACAAGCTGTCACTATTACTCTCTAATCTATCTAGTTCACAGGCAAATAAAGTATGCCATCTTTCAGGATTGCATTATAGAATGGAAATAAAAGAAAAAAGATTTAGTAAAAAAGTAATGCCTAAACAGTAGCCTTATTCTTCAGGGAGAAAATAAAATACCTGCTGACAGCTCTTACCTTAATGATGTTCTTGCTTCTGTCAAAACATCAGACGCCCCATCATTTCCATTGACATTTGTAAGACTCTTTAAAGAGATGCATAGGAAAGCAGAGTGTTTTGAAGGGTGCTTCTTATTAGTTGGAATCCCTTTCCATAGCCACTGTTTTACTTGAAAAGGATCTATTTTTCCATCTGTCCCTTCTGAGATTGATTAGTGGGTTTGGGAGCAAGAGGAAGTGAAGGGTAGACAAGATATAAAATTTACCCAAGTCACAAGTTTCTCTCCTGTAACGTAATTAACCTGTGGGAACTGCTGCTACCCCGTATCATTGCAATGATTACAAAAAGAAATACTTGTAACCTGGACAAGCTAGCAATGGGGAGCTGGGATACTCTGCTAATCCCAGCTACTCTAGTGTCTTTGTGTGTATTTGCAAGTTACTGGAATTCCTCCTTTGCAGAGGTGTAAGGTGGAGAGGAGAAGGTAGCAATGTCCACTTGGAGATAAATATAATTTTTTCAGCATTCAGGATCAGTTCTAGCCTCTTCCCTGCAAGTTCTGGTGCTCTTTATAGGTACTGCTGCCCCCTTCCTAGGTGCACATATCTGTTCTAGCATTTACAGAACAGCACTGTGCATTGCAGTGTGGACGCCAGTACTCAGCCCTGTGGTACTTCTGATGTCTTGGAAAGCTTGCATGAGGGTGAGCTGCAACCCATGCTGTCAAATGAGTTGGTTCTCCTGAAATAATGTAAAATCTAAGTCCATCTAATAAATATAGGAAGAGTGAGGGGTGATGTAATTGGGATTGGGGCGCTGAGCCAATCTGTTTGCCTGAGCTGTCGTTGAAAGTGAAGGAGGCTCATTGCCTATGGGGAAAGAAAGCTTCAGAAAGCCAATAATTGGGAAGTTTGGGATCCTAAATTAATTCAGACTCACAGAGCTAGTCCGTGAATTAATTTGTTAACTTTTCTCTTGGAACCCCTAAATCAAAGTGTGCTTGAAAGTCTTAAGGTAAGGCAGAGAGCTCTAAGTCCTGCACCTACAGAGGATTTAAAAAATGTGAAGAGTGCCATCACAGAGGGGATGGCGGTCAGTGTGCTGCCACACTGGAGCAGGGACACTGCTGAGGAAAGAGAGCAGCAGAAGGAGACCAGTAAACTCAGAGTGTCAGGAAGAAGGCGTTACACACCAAACTCCTGTGCTGCCCATCTCCTCTCTGAAGGAACGTTGAGGCACTGAGCATAACCTGCGGTGAAAACGAGGGAAGTTGACACTGGAAAGGTGGTAAGAGAAGTTTCTGGATTAAACTGAGCACAAGGAGAAAGGAGAGGAAAGGTGTTTACTTAACTATCTGTGCAATTTCATATGTCCTCTTTTTTTAACTCAACATTCCAAATCAGAAGTTTGCATCAACTGGTAACAGATTAAGGAAAAAATCCCAAGTTGACACTGTCAGTCTGTGACAGTAAGCCACCTTTTTGGCTTTCCTTGATTTTTTTTTTTTTTTTTCTTTGTCTCTATCACTGGTCTTCATATCTGGAGAGAGTATTTTGCACAGAGGAGATTTTGCTGCTCTGGCGTGGGGTCTACCACAGACTGCCGTGTGGATATGTGCTCCACCGTGATACTCTGTGGGCTGCAGGTGGATGACCTGCTTCACCACGGTCTTCTCCACAGGCTGCAGGGGAATCTGTTCTCTGATGCCTGGAGCATCTCCTCTCCCTCCTTCTTCATCGACCTTGGGGTCTGAATGGTTGTTCCTCTCACATTTTTCACATTCCTCTCACACACAGTTGCTGCACAGCAGTTTTTGCCCTTTTTTAAGTATGTTATCACAGAGGCGTCACCAGTGTTGTTGATGGGCTCAGCTTTGAGCAGTGGTGGGTCTGTCTTGGAGCTGGCTGAAACTGCCTCTGTCTGATATGAGAGTAGCTCCTGGTCTTTTCTCACAGAATTCATTCCTGCACCCCTCCTACTTCCAAAACCTTGCCATGTTAAACCAAATATAACCAGGTATGGGGCAACCACAAATCATCTAGTTAAGAGAAAACAGCATCCAATGTTTTCATAGCATAACAATTGCTTGTGGCTTGCTTGCTTTGGGGTATAAATTGCTCTAGTGAGTTCAGAGAAGGTTCCCTCCCTTCTATAGAAGTATCATCTAAATAGGAGGTATGGTTATATCTGTCTTTGAGAGTGCCATCAATTAGCCAGTACTGGGGCGGGATACCACACTTGATAGCTGATCTGTGATAGTTGGATGTTTATACTTTGTGCATGGTGCTGATGGAGAGGATGGCAAACTCAAACATAGAGTATATTAAGTAGTAACAAGTTTTACTTCATATATTCTTTATCAATAGCAAACACCCTAGGACACGATCTTTTTTTGTCCATGTCCACTCACAAGGCAGAGAGGATGAAAATATAGAAAAATAGGCATCATGGAGCCTAAGCAGTGAAAACAAGAAAGTGATTCCCTGTCCAATTACCCTTTATCCACACAGTTGTTTGCAATCACTCTGGCTGTGTCATGCTGACTGGCAGGGAGATGCAGACAGGATAAGAATGAATCCATCACAAATGGACAGCATCTTCTCTTTTGCAATGTACGTTAAGCAGTAAGTTGCTTCTCCCAAAGTTGAATCAGCTTGTTCTTTAGTTGCAGTTTATTTACATGTATTTACATGTCCCTTCAAGTATTCTGGTATTTATTTCATGTCTTGCTGTCTTTTACTGTTATCATGACAGAATTCAGGAACCTAAAATATTTAAAACAGATGTGCCATCAAAAATACATATATTTTAGCTGACACAGAGAGGATTATAATTCTGATCTTGATTCATATCATGGCTTGTGCTGCTTCCCACAGGTTGTATTGCTTTTTTTAATTACCTATCTCTTAGGACTTTCCTGACTCTATTCTGCAAAATTTCAGACTCTACTAGCCCCCTGTTGTGGTTTAACCCCAGCCAGCAGCTAAGCACCACGCAGCCACTCACCCACTTCTCCATCCCCCACAAGTGGGATGGGGAAGAAAATCGGGGAAAAGAAGTAAAACTCGTGGGTTGAAATAAGAACAGTTTAATACAACAGAAAAGAAGAAACTAATAATGATAATGA
>VYZV01005816.1:275-28160 GCA_013401275.1 Pandion haliaetus | reverse complement strand
CCATAAAATTTCAGGCTTGATTTGTAGAGGGGGAACATAATTGTGGACAGAAGAAGGATGTTTGAGGATTGCATTGATGAGCTTACACGAGTAGTCCACAAAAGCCTAGTGTATAGTATTGCAGAACAAACACAATCTTTGGCTTTTGGGCTATGTGGGAGAGCAATTTAAAAATCTGAAGGTAGACTTGTATGTTAATGTTTCTTTCTTTGAAGCCATGGACTTCACTGGATGCTGCTGTCTTAGCTGTAGCAGTGCTTGAGGGAACTACAGAAACGGTTAATACCACTTCCTATCTACACCTTTCAGGGTGCTTTAGCATGGATGAACTGCATGGCAATTCTTAACCAAATTTTTCTTGGTTGCTGGTTCATGGCTTGGAATCTTGCAGTTCTGCTTTTACTACCTTAATTGAAAAGCTTGAATGGGCCCCAGGCTTATTTTATCAGCTACCTGAAAAATGGTCTGAGTAGTTGTAGATTGTATGTGATTGAAGAAAAATTGGTGTCACCTGTCTTAAATGGTAACTGATATCTTATCTGGTCAACAACATACAGGAAATCAGAACCTATTAGCTTGAATGCTGACAGTCAGTTTCTGATGAAGTAAGTTTAAATGGGCAGACAGTTTAAAAGAAGGATCTGACATCATGCACTTCTAAAGTACTAAATACTCTATTTATTCCATCTCCGATGATTGTCAGTATTAAATATTTAAAACAAGTCCCAAATAAAGCCAAACTCTAATTCTAAGTGCATCATTGTAATTCCATTTCTTAAGTTCCCTTTTTAAGGGAATCTAATATGTGAGAGAAAGATCTTTGTCATTGAAAACGTCTCCTCTGGCTGAAGTATACATTTCTCTCTATATTCCCATGCTCCAGATAATTATCTTACAGATATACTTGGTATACAGGTATACTTGGTATGCATCCCACCAAAAATACCTTTGGTGCTTATCTTACAACCAATGCTGTGAATACAGTTCTCTCAATAAGCAAGTAAATGGTTTTTTTTGTAATCATACTTATTTTGTAGCTTCAGCAATGTAAGACTACTTCCTCTTCTAAGACAATGGTTGTTTCTTTTCTGTGCTTGTGGGTTAGGATAAATGAAAAAGCTTTCTTATAAGTCACTTTAATGTGATACCTATCCATGGCAATAAAGAAAACCACTTGAGTGCTGCTTTTGATGTTTTTGAAATACGTGGGTTTGAGATTTTTTGACAGTTTCAATTGTTTGACTTTCTATAATTTTTTGAAGTCCCTTGTACATCCATAAAACTTGTGTACCATGATTGTCTGTGCTTATTCCTGTTTATAAATTTCCTGGGTTTTCACAACATTTTTTCCTTCTCCCCTGATTCTTTTGGATCAATAAAAAGATGACATTGGTAAGTTGATCTATTCTGGTTTTGTTTAGCAATAGTATATGAAAGTTTGAGTTACTGTTGTAACTCCTTCCCAGCCAAAACCCTTACAGTTATCTTGGGGAGGAGATCTCAGAATGGAGAGTGAACTGGAATTACTCTCTTACTCAGTTGTGCTGCTGATTAGACAGCACAATGAAAGATTAATTCTCCAGTTCTGGAAAACTTTCCTCCATTCTGCTTCAAAGAGGTTTTTGACAGCAGTAAGAATTTGTTCATTCTTATGCCAAACAGATACAGTTGGCGTGATCCAGAGTTCATTACTTACTTTAAAATATTACTACTTATTTTGAATATATTTTATGGCCTCAACATCCTACATGAGGTTAGAGGCAGATTTGTTCCAACTACCATTTAAGTACATATACCAGGATGCTTCAATAATGCAATAGTGGGAGATGGATGAATACCAGTGTAGATTTGGGGTTGTTCCACAATGCGGTTTATTTTGTCTTGTTGGTCATGTCTTTTAATCTTTCCGTTGTTCCTTAGATACAGAATTGCTTTCAGTGTTCAAAGTGGCATGGTGGTGTAATCAGTACAGTGATAATATTTTACAAATTTTTGCAAACCAATCACTTCACACAATCTTAATGAAAGGAAAATATTTCTTGTAGCTGTCAAGCATGGGAATCCTAAAAAAGTGCTATCCTTGAATCAAAAATTGCTGTTTAATTTCAAAAATAAATCCAAGAAATGAGAACCAGCCAACGCATTTTCTGGTAGACTGGAAGACAAGTGAAGGCACCACCCCCATCTCCCCCATAGCATTTACTTGATTAGAATTCAGAATGTTATCAGATGACTTTTTGCAGGAAGTATAGGTTTGCTTTTTTTTTTTTTTAATATTTCACTTACTACTTTTCCTGTAATGATTACTGAAGCCATTGGTCTAGAGAACTCGGGAGTGTTGTCACAGTGGGATGCAGGGAGGTGGCATGTAGAGCTATACATACTGAGCACTGGTTTAAGTAAACAGAGATGACAGAGTGCTTGATGGCCCACAAAGCCTGCTGAAGGTTGGCAGTAGTCCACTGGAAGTCAGTATCCTCACTGAATCTGAAGGTAATGAAGGCATCTTTATTCACTACCAGTGTCTCTTTAAACTAAGACTTTGCACTTTATGTCAAATACTGCTACTCTTTCATGAACCTGGATTTATTAGGACTACATACATCTCACTAGATAAATGAAACAAGCAAAATTAATTTATTTTTAAGATTGTTTCACAGATAGCTTAAATGATATCCAGCTGACCCAATAGTTCTTACATCCTCCCTCAAATACTGTATAAATGTTTAAAACTGCTTCTAGTTGCTGTTGCATAGCATGTCTTGATGAAATTAAACTATTCCTTTTAATATAGAATGGTTTGGGTTGGAAGGGACCTTAAAGATCAGCCAGTTCCAACCCCCCTACCATGGGCAGGGACACCTTCCACTAGACGATGTTGCTCAAAGCGCCATCCAACTTGGCTTTGAACACTTACAGGGATGGGGCATCCACAGCTTCTCTGAGCAACCTGTTCCAGTGCCTCACCACCCTCACTGTGAAGAACTTCTTCTTTACATCTAATCTATATCTACCCTCTTTCAGTTTAAAGCCATTACCCCTTGTCCTATCACTACACTCCTTGTTAAAAGAGTCCCTCCCCATCTTTCCTTTAGGTCACCTTTAAGTACTGAAAGGTCACTATAAGGTCTCCCTGGAGCCTTCTCCAGGCTGAACAACCTCAACTCTCAGCCTATCCTCATAGGGGAGGTGCTTCAGCCCCCTGATCATCTTTGTAGCTATATATACATATATATATGAAAAAGCATGTTTTGCAGAAGTGTAGTATCTGTCTACATAACTTCATGCTCATGCATCTTTCTAGATATATGTAATGTTATTTTTATCTTTTTATGATGGGGTGCCCATGGCTTGTGAAAGAGTTTTTCCCCGGTGCTTGCTTATAGGACAATATATTGTCCCTAGGAGCCTGAGAGGGAATGACTAAACTGAAACCTGAATGCAAAGCCTTTCTGATCAAATTCTGTTCACATGGAACATTGTGTCCTTCCTCAAATCACTGGTGGCAAGCTGGAACTCTTGGAAAGTGATGCTTATTTAGTGTTATGCTTTCACACTGCTATGTGAATGTGTCTGCAATTTTTATGTCAATTTTTAAGCAAATTCTGAACATACCCCATTTCATTTATCTAGGTCCATATCAAAGGGATGTGAGCTCACTGCATTTTTACTCTGACAGTATGTAATTTGTAATTAGTATCAAGAATTAAATATGCATTACTATAAATTAAAAACTTCAGTACATTGTTATAGTGAGATATGCAGTGAAGTCTTTAAATAAAAAATCAGGAATACACTGAGGATTTTAAGAAAAAATGGTATATTTTTGTTAAGGAGTAGTCCATGTACTTGCTGTCCTGTTATTATGGATTTTTTTTATTGCTTGCTAACTACATTGTTGTTTTTTTTTTTTTAAGTTACCTCACTAAATACTCCCTTCCTCATCAGATAAGATTCCTTCACTTATTTTCTCTTTATAGTATGGTTTTTAAAGAAGCTGAAATAGGACTTACTGAAACTATAACCATTTTTAGTCATATGCTTGCAGAAGTTTTGAATGCCTTTTCCTGTCATTTTTTTTGTCTTGATAAATTGTTATCTTACAAAAATAAACATTTGTAATAGTAGCTGCCACTGGTGAAGTGGGCGTAGTTACTGTATGCTTGGCCTGCGGCTAGACTAGTTGACAGATACCACCGAACGGTCTCCTTGTTGCACAGAGAGACAGTGCTTTCCTCATACAGCACAGAGCACTGTATATGTGTGGGAGGATTATATGTGTAAGAGTTAAAGAACTGAAGAGCCTAAGTTTGGGTCTTCATGATGAGTGCCAGTTCACCTGTGACTTTCTGCTGATAGAAAATATGCTGTCTCCTATGGATCTACCATAAGTGGGTGAAGGCTTCTAATATGTTGCTATAGGGTTGTATTTCTTCGCCTAGTAGTTACTCAAAATAGGCTTACAAGGAATTTTTTACTTTATTTCTGCACTCCAGGAAAGCTTTTTATGTCAGAGCCAGAAATATATGTGAAAATGTTTAGTCCTTCTTGGCTTTTGGAGCAAAATTTAGTGTACGCATAAGTCTTCGCAGGACAAGGACGTTTTGAATGGGTCTCTGAATGTCAGTGAGCAAGACAGATACCTCTTTAGCAAGGTTTAGTGCTTCCTTAGTATAGCTGCTTATTCCTATATCATAGAGAAATCATATTAATGATATTAATTCCTGGTGTAACTCAGATTGATAAATATATGGACAAGAAATACAAAAAGAGAAGAAAAAACAAAATAGAGCATAGGGTTAAAAAAAGTTTAGTACCAAATAACAAAAACAGACACAGACAAGACAGATAAATAAAAAAACAAATTGGGGTGATTAGCATACTAGTGTCCTGCTTCATGACTGCTAAATGCTACTTCAGGACAACTAGTAGTTGACAATAATAACTTGTTGTAATTGTCAGCAGTGTATACTAAGAAACAATTATAACCCTGGTGACAAATAATGATTTTTATCATGGAAGCATGGCAGTCAAATCATTCTTCAGAAAAGTACAAGAGCAAACCTGTTAAATGTCTTTCTGGGTCTCTGGTCTCCTTCTGTAAGGCCAGAGATTGTTGGGTTTTATAACTCTTTGAATTTAAACCATTTAAAGACTTACTTGTTTTGAAAAGAGTAAGTTTGGTTCTCCATTTGTCTTGCATACCATTTACTGCCTAATCAGTTATTGAGATATAAAAATTTTAGAGTATGTTATGTTTCTTTGCTAAAAGTAACATATTTATAAGCCTTTAATTTGTTATTTGCTTTCTTATGTCATTTATTTTTATGATCATCTTTTGCTGAAAGAATGTTAAAATTTCTTTCCAGCAGCAATCTTGGAACATTTGGTATCTGCTGATAAGTCTGCTGTTTTGAACGCTGTCAGAATGCTCTAAATTTCCTTTGTTGTTTATAACTCCTCCAGAAATGACTTAATAGGCTGTAGCTTTTGAAACTCTACATAGCTCATCCTCTCCAAGTTACTTGTTTGTATGCTATCTTATTTCCACCATTCTAACTGGAGGTGGAGAATGTAGTATAAATGGTTTTATCTGGTTATTCCTATTATGTTAAGCTGATTCAAGGTATAATTTTGTTTGTGTAAAATATCTGATATTCTTCTCTGTTGAGGATAGGGTTTTTAAATTGTCTAAGAAACTCTTATCCTTTGCATTATGTGTGGAGATATTTTACTCTGCTCTGACAGTCATCCAATATGCAATAAGCAATTTCATCTTTAAAAATAGGACAGACATTAAAACAGTATGAATGTTCTCACATACCAAATATATGGACATATAATCTGCAATGAGAACTTTGTTTTAGGACTTCTATTTTGGGTTTTATCATACTTTTAATCCCATCTTTCTGTTAATGGCTTCAGACTTTTACATCAGCAAGGACTGTATCTGTTCTGACTTGACGCTTTCTATGTCTTACCCAATTGCATTTCACCTAATACTCCTGTTTTGGGGTATGACAGGCTTAAAGAATCTGAACCCAAGTTCAATTTGGTGCCCAAGAGATTAAACTGCATACTACAAGTAAAGAATTTGATTCTGTTAAAAGTGGAGTTGACTTAGGTGATATATGACCAAGTAAAAACTTGGTCTTCAGCAGGAGGTAGAGGAGGGCTCTGGTGGGCTAACCTGGGGAAAAAAAATATCCCTTTCTAATGTATGCTTGGCATCCTATAACCTGGTGCATATGAACTAATCATGTAACTGACTGATGGTGAGCGCTCATATTGCAGTCTATTTAATGACGTTACTGCTGTTCTTGCAGTAAGGCCCAGTAATAAGTTGCACTGGGATAGGGACAGGGCTTGTATATTCTCTTCAGTTGCTGTAATATGAACTGGACATACTAGATTCTGTTCTCTGTTGGGATGCTGAAGTTTGTCATACAGTAATAAATTTATGAATCTTTGTGTAAGCTATATTATCACACTTCAGATATATTAGTCTAAACACATAAAACTATGAAATTAATGAAGCTGCACAATTATTAGTAGCTTTGGGTCTTATGTATCAATAAAAATTATCTACTTTCTGTAGTTTCTAGAAATTCTGCTCAGTAATGGCATAAACTTTTAGTTTTGTAGAGATAAAATACCAGATTCCCTCTGCAAACCTTTTGGTATGAAAGTGAAGAGTCTGAGAGATCATGTAATGTAACTGCTATTTTTACATCTTGAAAATACCACAGTATGTGTATACCTTGATGTATCTTGAGTTGGTACTGAGAGACTAAATAATAGCAGGAGGGATTAGAGAGCCCTAGGAGCTTTTGTAATACTTGTTTCAGATGTCTGATAGCCTTCTTCAGAAACATTCAGAAGAGAGAATCCCATTTCATTAGCTTTGTAGCAAGCATCTGTTGCAAACAGAGGCTGGTATTTCTTGTCTTGTTTTGTAGGAGCGCTCATTTTGAGCGGCTACTGAATAGTGCCAAAATTTCAAAGTATGGCTAGGTGGCTTCAGAGCAAGCAATCCAAGCAATGTTTTACATATTTCAAGTAGGTGGATTTGACTTCATAGGAGCTAGGAAGTCCAGGCAGGTAATCTACTCCTGTAACTTTCAAATCTCCAAAGATGGATGTCTAGCCTTCATGACTGAGGGGATGATCCTTCTTGACCAGAGCCTGTGAGGTTCCACTGAAGGCGATGGCTCAGTCTGTGGAGTTAGAGCTTTGGCTGTGAATATTGTCCTGTCAGCAGTGAAATACTCTCTTTGACAAATGCACCTTTTGACATACCACTCTTCAAGAGAGATGCTTGATAAAATTACATTACAGGGAGAGAAGATAAGGAGTATATCAAACTGGGGGACTAGATAGTGGTTATTACCAAACTAGTAGAGGTGTAGGCTCAGTAGTTCTTGGTTTAGAGCCAAATAACTGAATGTTTTTTCTTTCATGTTTTCACATTCTCTACAGGTTTGTTTCCCTTCTACAGAAAAATGCTGGAAGAAATATGATGTTTTAGCTTCTAAAACTACTTTGATGTAAAGATGCAGTGGCAGTCAGCAAATGGTGTTTTCCAACAGGGGCTCTTGCACTGCAGCCTGGGATCCCCAGGGCAGCAGAGGTTCCACAGGAACCTGCTGGGTGTTATGTTTCTCTGTTTAATTATATCTGAGCACCATTATGCTTTTTCTGTATTTTTATAACATATAAATGTGTTTATAGTTTATGTTTCAAAATATATGTAGAAGATACAGCTTATTTGAGTTAGAAGGATGTTTCTAATGCAGAATGCTTGTCAGTGATTCATCTAAATGACATAAGAAGGCGGCGGTTTTTTAATGTGAGTGAAAGGCAAACAGTGGACGTAGAGTACCACTCAATATATACTCCTTGTGAGCTTCAGTGGATGGTGTGTTGGCCAAATTAAGAAAGCATAGGTTGTTCTGAAGGAAAGGTGATGAAGAGCTATTGGAGAAGCTGAGGCAGCTAGAAAAAAAGAAATATGGTTATTGTTTTCTCTTTTGTGTTTGTCAGGTACTCTAACAGAAGAATAGAACTTAATTTCACACTTGCATAACATTTGGCTAAAATCCCCGTAACTATTTTAGGAAGCCAGATTCATTAGTCTCTACAAAGTAGTGTGTTCGATGCTGTCTTTAAGTGGCAGTTGCTGCCATTTAGTACCAGGTGGAGAAAGTTCCCTGTTAAGTTTTTCATTGTCACAGAATGTGCCATACCTGGTCTTTTGCTTTGTTAGGAGAGACACAAATGGTTAGATGATAGATGCCAGCAGTAGTGGATCAGGAAGAGAAGGAATGGGAGACTGGCAGGAGGACAGACCATGATGCCTTGCCCCATCTTGATCTGATTTTTTAACTGATCTTGATATCATTAAAAATGCTTAATGGCAAAAGAGAAACTGTGAGCACTGCTGGAACTGTTAGTGGCAAGAGGTTATCTAAAACACTCACAGCTGACTTCAGTTCAGGGAATGGCTAACTCTTTTGCCCTCACTCCCCAGACTAAGCACTGCTCCTAGCATGCCTCCAGGCCAGCTGACTAGCCCAGTGTTCTCGGGACCTGTTGAGGCTTGGGTTGCAGGTAGCTGCATGCCCATATTCTTAATTCTTGCATAAGGTCCCCAAAGTGAGCTCTCTACATCCCATCTAAGCTCACCCCAGTATTGACTGTCACCATATACGGCACTTGCACTGAGCAGATTAGATAAATTGTCCCATATTAGTTTCTTCTCATTCAGTGCTTTTTCATCAAACCCTGGGCTCTTCTCGTCACAACTTGTAATTGTTAAATGCATTGATTGTTCTGATAGAGCTGCTGTGTGACCACTTTTGTTCATGAATGTTTTCCGTGGTCACCCATGGTTTGACCACTGCTGGTATTCAAGTTACCTTTGCTAACTTGCTTCAGGCAAATGTTAAAAAAAAAATATCACTCAGCAGCTAATAAATTTTTTCCTCCCTATGATTGGGTATTTGTGGATATAGCAGACAGAGCTTCCCTTGTCTTGGTGAATTGACTCTTTCCTATTTCAGAACTTGCCTTTTTCCTGTTTTCCTGCTGCTAATAAAATCTCATCCAGTGTGTCTGTTGGATAAAGCTGTTGGCTTCTCTGCTATCTTATTTGAGCAAAGACATCTGTTTCTAAACATGGAGAAGCACAGGAAAATGAATTGGAGCTATGATTTAGCTTTTGTATACCATTATATGCCCTTTGTAAGAAAAATACTTTTAGAGAATTAGTATTAAACTCACTGAGCTATTCAGAAGTAAATCTTGCTTGTGTATTTCACAATAGTTTGCTAAATAACACATGCATACCTTGTTTTAAAATATTGAATCATTGATCCATAGAGAACAAGTTGTTAATAATCTAACTATTCAATTTCTGTTTGCAAGTCTTTGAAATTAAGACACGGAAACAAAGGACAATATTTTGCCTTCTTTGTTGCACAAGACATTGCAGTAGACCGTTTCCATGCAGTACATTGATCTTATTGTATTTAGTTTTATAGTTCATGAAGCAAATAATCCAAAGTGAATAATGCAGTTATTAATGTGCAGACCACTGAGCTTATGCATTAAAAACAGTAGTCATCACACTGTTGAGCTTGCTTAGTACTTTAGAATTACAATTTAGATCAATTTTTTTGGAATTTCTTGACTAATAATACAGGAACTGTGTCTGTTGGTTTAAAACTACTAATAAAAAGAATTTAAAAGATCCTTAATGCTGCCTTTTGCCGGGGTGGCAAAGTTTAAAAGTTAAGATTTATCTTGGAAAAAAAAGCCTTGTATCTTTTTTGCTTGATGCATGAAAAGCTGAAATGTTTAAAAGCAAAATCCTTGCTTCCTGATGAAGCAGAGGGGTGGGCTGGTAAGAAATGTCAGGCTCCCTGGTCCAAGCTAGCATGTTCTCTGAGACTGTTTTTTTGGCCTGCTCCTTAGCTTTGTCACTGCTGTTCAAATAAAGCACCACCTGGCAGTCACTTAAGCATATCGTTACCTTGACTCATGAATAGGTTTTGCTGTATGAAGATCAGAATGCTCTGTACCCCTCAGGATCAAGTCCTTGGTAGAATATGCTCTGGATTTATTGTTTTTATTTTGTGCTGAGGTACAGTGATGTGGAGACTGGCAACCTAGCCATTGTCATGTAGGAAAAACTTCAGCTTGCCTGGAATAGGTGAGGGGGCTTGCTTTAGATTAAAAAAATAATAGTAATTAAAAAAAACTCTGCAGGTTCAGGGCCACAAAATGAAGATGTCCTGCAGTCACAGGAAAAAATATTTTTTCCACAGACCCAACAGTATAAGAATATTTAACAAATATTTTAGCCAAGCTTGAGTTAAAATGTGAAGTTTTCTTGAGCACTTCAGAAACTCTTCTGTAAAAATACACATACTACTTAAATTCTGCAAAAAGTTAGCTGTTGTTTAGTAAGCAAAAGCTTTCAGACTCAGTTGGTCTTTCCCACCTGCGTGGAGGAAAAGCACAAGAGTTCTTTGTGCAGGCAAGAGTAGATTGGTTTAGCTGTCACATGAGAGGAAGATAGCTGCTTCTGCTTTTTAGAGAACAAGCACAGATTGTGAAGCTTCCACTGTTGTATTACATTGTTCATGAATTCAAGTCCACGGGCCTCTAAAAGACTTTTTTTATATCAGTTGGGAAGTTAATCATGGTTATACGAACAAATGAAATACTGTGTCATTCTTTCACAGTTGGGATAGTGTGTTCTGTCTTGTATACAAAGTATTCAATACAACTTGGATGGTTCATGCTATGGAATCACTATTACAAAAATCAGAGTAACTCTGTATTTTACCTTGCACCTATATTATTTCAGAGCTGTACTGTTCTTATGCAAAAGTTTCTGTCTTTGAACTGATTTTTTTGACTGAGGAGAAAATGTAAAGGTGACCCTTTTTACACAATAGTTTTTTCCCCTATTTTAAACTTAGGCACTCCATTTGGACTCTTACCTGCTCCTGTAATATCTTTGTGTTTCATGATTTATAACTTTTTTTTGGTCTCTGTTTTCTAGAAAGCTATAGTATGGAATTTAATGCTTGGACAAAAATAATTTTTATGTCACTTCCATTAGTTTTGAAGATAAGCAAGCATTAAAGCTTAACCTCTGAGAAAATATTTATTCTTAGGTGGACTGTGTTTCTATTTATAAACATTTTTAAGTCTTTAATTGCTAGACACAGTTCTGAGTGTCTAAAATTGGTTATTAACAGTAGGTTTTTAGATGTTTTTGAAAAGAATTTGTTTACAGTATCCATCTGCTTATTACGTTTCAGCACTGAACAGGAAGAGTTATTTCCTGCCTCAGAATACTTTGTTTCCTTTGTCTTTACAATGAGAGAAAAAAAATAACAGGAGTACTCCTGACCAGTGAAAACAGCTCATTTTTCTAAGCAGGGATTTGTGATAAATTAACCTTAGTGATGAAGATAGGAATTGTAATTTTAACATCTTCTTACTGCAATGAATGTTACAGGGACTATGTTGTAGGTCATCACCAGTACATAAATGTACTTTTAACTGTATAGCTAAATGTTTTAGAAGCTGAAGGCCACATGCGTGAAAGCAGGGGTTGTAACTGAATTATTACACAGCCTTATCTTCCACTTTAAGTTGCGATTTTATTTTTTAAATAAAATTTCATTCTGAGATTTGGCTTAATCAAGCTTGCTTATTTTTAAAGATGGCTAACTTCAAGAAAATGGGTGGGGATCATGTGCTGCTGCTTAAGAATGTGGTTTTCTTGGTGATTTAGCAGATAGCTCAACAGAACCAGGAAATCATCCAGACTGTCCGTATTTGTTTTTCAGTGTCTGACAGTATTTTTTGGTTTTTGTTGTTGCTAGCAATCACAAGCAACTACTTTGCTGTAGGTCAAAAAAGTACAAGCCCAGATGAATTACACTTTCATTTTACAGATACGAACTTGCTGTCAGTTTTGCTGTAATTTGAGCTGACTTGAAGAGCTTTTGAGTCATCAGTCGCTCAGAAAGCAACTCTCAAGGCCACTAGCCTTACTTTCATGACTTCTGTGTCTAGTTTAAACATACTTACTATGTATTAGTTTACAAGTTCTCTTTTTTGAGGAAGAGCTCCTGCATAGGAAGAGGCACTACATACCTAGCTTCATGCTCGTGCATGCTATGAAGATGGAAAATTTTCACCATTAATTTATATTCATTTTGTAAATTGTTTTAAAATATAGAGGTTGTAAGCTTTGAATTGTCAAGGAATGCGTGAACCATCACAACACTTGTGAAACCTTTGGTGAATGACATGACATATAGGGTAATTTTTGTATTGGTTTAATATTTGCCAACACCTTCCTTTTTACTGGGTGTCCAATGTTACAAGCAGTGTACACATTTTAAACAGGTGTGCTGCAAACGGCAGACTAGTGAATTAGTCGTAACTCTTAAAAGGCTTGCTGCAGCCAGTTGGAAGTAATGTTTTAGCAGCTGCGTTGTAAGGAGAGGGAGACTAGGATGGCACAAAGTTTAAGAATGCTGTGGTATTATACTTTAACTAAAATTAATTGTGTTTATGACTATTTTTTTTTGCTCTGCTGTAGTCGTGACATGGAGAATAAAGAAACCCTCAGGGGGTTGCAGAAGATGGATGACCGCCCAGAAGAGCGCATGATCAGGGAGAAACTCAAGGCAACGTGTATGCCAGCCTGGAAGCATGAATGGCTGGAAAGAAGAAGCAGGAGAGGCCCTGTGGTAAGTGGCACTGATGGAAAGGCAGTATCTGTAACAGCTATTACAGATAAAAATCTCTTAAATTTCTTTCTATTAGAAACCTCTTTTTCTTAACAATCTGCATACTCTTAATTATGGTCCTCCTGTTCATTTTTTGTGAGCTGTTTAACAGGAAACTGTGGCTGACTTTTTGAAATACATTTATTAAGCTTTATTTTTAAGAAAAAGCCATATAGCTGCGCAGCTGATTTGGGCAGTATAAAATAATACTGTGACAACACTGCCCTCTAATGCCAACAACAAAAGTAGCTCCTGTTCATTGGGTAAGAACTTGAGTGCAAAACTGCACTATAGTGCTTTGTACTCCCTTGATTCTTAGGGGTTTCATGACTTCACTTTTCCTTAGTTTGAAAATGTTAAGTTTTCTATGTATTGTAATGGAAGTGCATGGAATTTTCACTAGGTGTAAAAACAAACTGCAGTCTTACTAAAACCAGAAAAAAACCAAAGCTGAGTAACTCCTTCACACAATTCTCAACTCTGCTAAACTTTGGATGCCAGAGTATTCTATAACGTTTTTGGTAATGCTTTTGTATAAATGGCTCAGAAGCAGTTTTAAGAAATTGTGGGCAGATCAAACCTGAAACTTACTAAGCATAGTTACAAGTATATTCAGTATAATACTGGTTAATTAATAGCCATTAGTTACCTATAAGTGTAGTTGCATTGCTTGATGTGACTCCCATGAACCACTTGATGGGAGTGCTAATTGAAAGCTAAGATCACCTGATGCAGTAAACAAGTGTTTGGGGGCAGCTTTTCTAGAACCGAAACAAGAGGGTTCTGTTGGCAACTTTGTCATGAGGAAGAATGTTGAAAATACTTAAAAGTGCACCAAAAAAGCAATACCTCAAAATATCAAATAACCCAAAACAGTTCTTACTTTAAAAATTTTTAAACACATCTTGGTTACTGCATAGCTTGAAATTGTTTCCCAGCTCAGCCCACTTCCTTTGAGGTTTCTGGGTTTTTTAATACACCTTCTGATGCTCCAGATTCTCCCTCTCTCCTTTGCATTTTAAATGTTTTCATGCAGCTGGTAACCGCAACTTGTCCATAGGCCTATGTATTTGCATTATGACCATTCAGGAAAGAAAAAGCATTACAGCAATCAGCAGGAGGAAAAAAAAAAAGGCTGCACTGCTTTTTATAATTCTTCTTTATCCTGTTCGCTTTCATAATCAGGTAGCAGTATATTTTAAAAAAATAGCAGCAAAGGTCTTTGAAAAGTTCAGGTTTACAGTACATAAAATATGTTGACGTCTTAAAGTAAAATGAGCAGTGCTTGGATCAAGGCTGTAAATGCAGAGTTTTCTTCTCTTAGGCAGTGGCTAAGTGGAATACTTTCAGTTGCATAAGTTAAATGCTTCAGTTTAAAATAGCATTTGACGTTGTGGATGCAGTCCAAATCATCAGGTAGAAAAGTAGTGAGTCTGGATGTCTCTTCCTCCCCTGAACAGGAAAACCCCTTCCATTTTTTGCCTAAATCAAAGAGACCTCTGGAACTTTATAGGAGAGGTCTGCTCTGTTAGTCTGAAGTGTTACTTGGAGCTTCTTCCAGCTTTAAGTCAAGCCTCTAAGACATGGAGAAATGTAGAATTAAAACTGAATCTGCTGTGACTGCTTTTAATTTGATTCCCAGGGGCCTTATTCTTCTCATGCATTATGTGGGTCTGAGAGGCAGGCAGCTGAAAGTTGTCTTGAAATATTCTGTACCGCAGTGTCAAAATTCAGTGTTCATGCAGCAAAGCACTGTATTAGAAGTGTATGCACTCACTCTGCTTGAGCACATACATATATTCATGTAGTGCAGCACTGTACACAGTGATGAGCTCAGATACCAGATGTAGTGTAGCTGTTCCACATGTATGGCAGGAAGAAAACCGGGTGCAGCACACCTTAATTTTGCTGCATTGCCTCCAGGTTTAGAGTAATTTTTACTTTGCAACAAGTGTTGTGCTGTAAAAATAGCAACCCTAGTATTTCTTAGGTGATACTTACTGTATATAACAGATGGATCCAACATTATAGCTCTTAATAATCAGACAATGTCTGTAAAATAAATAAATAGGTTTAGCTCCCACCATCCAAAAGGGGGGAACTGCTGTCATTTGAGATCATGAATGACAATTACAGAAGTACTTTGAAAATCAAACTGACTGTTGCCACAACTAACGTAAGCAGCACAAATAGGCAGGAAAAAAGGTGTTTGCTTTTGTGTTGCATATAGATTAACAAAATAACCGCTATTAGATGTTAGTATTAGAACCTAGGGAACATGCAAACTTCAGATGTCTGGATAATGGCTTAATTATATAATGCTAGAAAAACAAGTTTTGATGAATTTGTTTTGCTTTAGTGTAAAATGATCAATTTATAATTTTAACACAAGGTTTAATTCCTGCAAGGTGGTGAAACCTATCCCTGGGAAAGCAGATGGATTGGAAATGAACAAACTCTCTCTAGAACCTCAAGCTGAAGGACAAAGCACTGCTTCTTCACCTACACAGAAAGGAAGACGTAGTCCTTCTCCTAGTAGCTCCTCTTCATCATCTTCTAGGACGGTTAAATCTGAATCACCAGGTGTTAGAAGAAAAAGGATATCTCCAGTGCCTGTAAGTTGCAAGCTGTGATGTAATTTTTAATTTGACTATATTCTGCAATCTTTTGCTTATAGAGGCAATTAATCCTCCCTGTGCAGGGCAAGGTGCTGATACAAAGGGCTTGTGACAGGATATAACTTGAGTGAGATACGCAGAGCATATCTCATGTTACGATTCTCATGTGTGGACTTTCATTCTCTACTCTTAGGTGTCTGTTTTCTTTTTAATTCAGTCCTGCTTTCAATTTTTATTTCTAGGAAATAATTGAAGAAATATAGATACTCAGTCATGAAGACATGTATGTTCTCTTAGCTTGATTTGCACAAAGAGGTGCTAGTAGTTTGGTGGTTTTACTGTAGTGTTGCATGTCAGTTCTCCAGGCAGATATATTCCACTGGGGATAGGATTGTTGACTGGATTAAGATTCCTGCAGAAAATTGTTACTGGTATGCTATTTGTGATCCTCCATTCCAGAACTGATCTTTATGTACAGATGAGGGAAGATTTATGTATGTGCATTGTTAGAAGACTAAAATCTCAATCATTACATTTGAGAAGATCTGGAATAGAATGTTTTGAGCAATAGTAACTGGTTTCATTAAAGAAGGTGAAGAGTATAATGTTTTGAGCCATAGTATTTAATGGGTTTGCTTGTTACAAAAATGTTCATCCACAGTTAAGCTTCAGTTGACTTGTCTACAACTTCACAGTGCAACTAGAGTAAGAATAGGATCTAATTGATTTTATTGTCCCATTGCTCTAAACAAGGTTTCCAAAATAAATTAAAATAAGTACTGCCATTTCTCTGAAGTAGGCATGAATATCACAAGTTACAGCACTGCAGCACAGATCCTTTCCTCTTGACAAGAGAAATGGAAAGGTTAAAAAAACAAACAAAACCCCCCAAAAAACCATGCAAACCAAACCCACAGCAACCCACCAAACTATCTAATTTAGCCTTTGATCCATTTTTACTTGGGTTTTTTTTGTTTTACATTCAACTTTCACATCAAAAACCTTAGAAGTTCAAGCTATCTTTTACTTACTGATGGACAGTTAGTCAATTATAACCTGCATCATAACATAAAATTCAAAGTGGTTGTAAGTCAAAGCAGAAAATTTTAAATTGGACAGAGCCATTAATGCATCTCAATGTGAGAAATGTGAAGAATTTAAATGAAGACAATTTTAACAAAAAGTTTGGGCTGCTGAGGTTTTTTTTCATGGGGAAACAAAATAAAACAGAACCATCATGAGCTGAAAGTTGCTTTAATTGTGCAAAAGAGAGGAAGCTGTATCCTTTTGCCTTTTCTCTGGAATTTCTTAAACTTTTGTTCTTCATTGACCTTATATTCCTTTTTGTAAACTGTAGTCATAGGATTTCTTCATTTATGAAATTTATTAGCACTATAACCTTATATAATAATTTCCTGTATTGAGTCACAAGTCTATGATTATCTTCCAGTTGAATTATACTTGCTAATTCAGTAGTAATATGGAAGGCAACCAATGAAGACTTGAAAATAGAAGCAATTTAAAAGACTCCTTTTCTGTCATGATATCAGACAAAATTTCAGTTTTTCTTCTGCCCTTGAGTTCTGGACATGGAAGAAAAGCAACTCTTTTAAAGTCATACAGTCTAAGCAAGTTGTAGTGGTTTCAGGGACTCTCTTGTTCTATGTCATTTGGAGGGGGGTGGGAAAAACCCAACATCTAAACTTACTGTTGTCCTGGAAATGCTTATGATGGAACCGCTTATGTAGTTTCAGAGTGGCCGAATAACACCACCTCGACGAGCCCCATCTCCAGATGGCTTCTCTCCGTACAGCCCTGAGGAAACAAATCGTCGTGTCAACAAAGTTATGCGAGCCAGGCTGTACTTGCTGCAGCAGATAGGACCTAACTCTTTCTTAATCGGAGGAGACAGCCCTGATAATAAATACAGAGTGTTTATTGGGCCTCAGGTAAAGAACATTTTTGTGTTGTCTGTGGCTTTTTTTAATTTATAGTTAATCTTGGAAAACTGTTCAAAACCAAATTAGGTGAAGTTAGTCACCAACCCATGATAGTGGTTCTATTAAGTAACGTTTAAAAGTTGTAATCTGTGCTCAATAGAATGATCAGCTTGTATTTTGTCAAATAGGTAGCAAGTATATTAGTTTTCTCTAAAGTTTCTGTTTAAAAAAGAAAAAATACTCTAGTTTGGAAGTAATTACTGTTGTCCTATCTATTTCTCATTCCTAGAAGTGCCTCTGAATTATGTATCTTAAGTATTTTTGGCTAAAATTTGGCCACTTTGTTTTCCTAGTTTCTCACGCTGAAACACTTTATTTCCTCTATTCATGGGATATATATATCAATGACAAGCACATGACATAATTCCTTTAATGGTGTGGTAATTTCATTAATACCCATAGTGAGGTCCTTTTCATAGACTTTCATAGTGCTAATGTGATGCTGCGCTGGGGAACATTTAGGTTTTTGAGTAAACAGAAGCATCTCATTCAAGCTTGATTGCTGTCATGTTATTAGATATACAATAATTATATGTATAAATTCCTTCTAGGATTAAGCATAGCAATAACTTCAGTTGATTTAAAAAAAAATAAAATAAAAATGCGAAAAAAAGTCAGTTGAAAACTGGTGTAATAATTATCTGCTTTTCCATATATATTCCTGAATAATATTTGGGGAACTCACATTTTCTGTAAGGCCATGTAAGAAGATAAGATATTTATGCCAGTGATGCAGTTAAAAGTGGAAAAATTATCTATGTAATTATCAATTCAGTAAAGCCTTAGCATATACTTTTCTTTGCAGACTTGTAGCTGTGGCCGTGGGACATTTTGTATTCATCTGCTGTTTGTTATGCTGCGGGTGTTCCAGCTTGAACCCTCGGACCCAATGCTTTGGAGAAAAACACTGAAGAACTTTGAGGTAATTGATTTCTAATAGATCTAATGGCAGATCTAAAATACACTCCAGGTAAAAGTCTTCAGGACATTATCTTAAAAATACTGAAAACTGTTGCTTTTCAAAACAACAAGAATGTAAGTTTTTAATTGTATCTTTAATTCAGTCTTAAGACTGAATTTTTTTTATTTACTTATTTGCGTAGCTGCAAATAAAAGACGTAACTGAAAGAATAGTTGAGAGCTGTAGTTTACTGAGTGATTCAAGTCTTGGATTTTCAACTCAAATTTGTGTATCTGTCTCACCGATTACCTGTACAGTAAACAGAACAAGGGTCTTCAGAAATAATTGTATGTATACTTAAAGCTGTAAGTTATTTTTAATAACCAAATAAGTTTTTGTTGTAAAGTGTTTCATGTGATCTGTTTATTAGTAAGACCTCTGGAATTCCTGCTGCTACTGCTAATGCATTACTGTGAAGGTGAACAGATCTTTTTTTAGCAGTAGTTAAGCTTCAGTAATACTACTTTTAATTACAAGCTATTCATAGCATAAATACGTCTGTTGCTATCTTTTTCTGATGTTAGGTTGAGAGTTTGTTCCAGAAATATCACAGTAGGCGTAGCTCGAGGATCAAAGCTCCATCTCGTAACACCATCCAGAAGTTTGTCTCACGCATGTCAAATTCTCATACATTGTCATCATCTAGTACTTCTACATCTAGTTCAGAAAACAGGTTAGTATTTTTCTAAAGGAATTAAAAGCTTTATTCTGTAGTTTTCTTCTAATTTTGGAGGTTTAGAATCACCTACATTCTTTTTGTTCAAAGCTGCTTTCATTTCAAGCCACTTTAAGTCTCTATTTGCAAACAATCAAGTCAAGCATACATTAGTCACCAAGTAGGCATATTTGCTTTGTAACTTCTGTTTGAAAAATGTTAAGTGGAGTTGTGAAAAGAATTTTTTTGAGCCTTTATGAATTTGGGAAACAAACTTTTGAAATGTAAGTGCAAGACTGAAGCATATATTAACTTTGGAAACCTATTTCTGTGCATTTGTTCAAATACAGCACTTGTGCAAATGTTGAAAAATGAAGAAACATGATTTTTCTTTTTCTCTTATCCTACTTTGGAAAAATGCTTGTGACTATGACAGTAGGTTGAAAAATTTTGGGGTAAATGCACTCTGTGTAAACTTATATCAAAAGATATATATAAATACATAAGTAAGCATATATTTAAAAAAACACTTCATGTAAAATGGGTGATTAAATTATTTTAAGGGAGCTATTAAACTATTATGATTTTCATAGTTTACACAATATTAAACGATGCCTTATTTATCAATTTTAAGTGATGTTTGATTCTCTGATTCCCACCCCCCCAAATTCTGCTACTTGAGTGCTTTTGCGTGTTCTTTTCCTTGATTTTGAAAAGATACTAATTTTTTTAAACAAGGGATTTGTACATGCATGCATTAGTGAGTGAACTAGACATCCCCTAGAGAGGTCAAACCACAGAAGGCAACCTAAACCAATGCTTTCTTTTGTGTAAAGTGAAACCAAACATAAGGAGTACCTTGGTATGTTACGTTGTGGTAATAAGCATGTTGTTAGATGAATGTATTCAGATATGTTTATAATTCTGATGCACGCTTTGTGACCTTAATTTCCCATCATGTTTTACTTCTTTTTCCGATTTATGTCACTGTAAATAAATTGCATAAACAAAGCAGTTCAGTAGTTCCAGAGTAGATTATGTATTTATCTCGCAAGCCAGTTCCTTTAATTTAGATACCTTGTGCAGGAAAATTTTTTTTTTTTAATACAATTGGCTTCACTGGATTATGAACTTCACTGCATTAGTTCTCATTTTTTACAGGATGAAAGATTTTTCATTTGCTTGCCAGTACACCTGATGATTAGTTCCTAGCATTACTGGTTCAATGAGATAAGTTGCTGTTTTGTGCAAGTCTAATCTTGCATGATATAAGTGTAGGAGAACACTGAGCATCAGATTCATTTGAGATAAAAGTCTACTCAGTGCTGATCATTACTGTGACTTACAATTATTTTAGGTTTACTAAATTTCTTTGAAAACAAGTTTTAAATTAATATTTGTGTTTCTATACATGCTGTGGAAATGAATTTTTCACTGTAAGCTTATTTTTGTGGTTTTTTCAAGGAAAAAAATAGTGTCAACCATGAGCAATGAAACAGAAGTGAATATATGTGTACAGAAATAGTGTATATACAAATTAATTTTATTCTAAAAATATACTGTTGGTGAACAAATACAGGGTTCCTGCAAACTTTTAGACACACACCAACTATAACTTAAATTTTTGCTATGAATAATAAGAGTTTTGCACATTTAAAGAATATTACAGAACAGTAAAATCTGTGTTTTTCACTATCTGTTATTTAAGTTCAGAATAATTTTTCTGGCAAAACCTCTGGTTATATCCAATTAAAAATTAAGGTGGGGGTAAATAAAATGGAAGCAACATGTAAAACAGGGAAGAAGGTTTTTTAAAAATCTACATGTGACATGTAGGTATGTTAGTGTTCATGTGAATCTATAGCATCTGTTTCTGTTAGTGGCAGAAAATTCTTGGGTGGCTGTTATCTTCTGTTAATTTTTTGAGTTTTACATATGTTCATCAAATAGTATTTACAGTTTCCTGTAGTGGACTAAAGACTACCTTGTGACTCAATAGTCTGAACGGAGTGTGATTGGAAAAAAATGTGGGTAGCTTTCAAAATATAAAGATTTCTTAGTTTTTCAAAAACAAATGATAAGTAAAAAAGCTAAGGTTGGTTTGCTTAAAGAAGCCTTAGGGAAAAAAAAAATACAATGTAAGTGCCTGAAAGGCTGGGACTTTCAATCTCTAACTGGTATCTGATCTAGTTTGAAAAGATGTCATGCATTTTGTGACTTTCCCTTTCTTTTCAACAGTGTTGTCTGTACTCAGTGCTTCTAAAAATTTGGTTGCGTACTTATTCAGACCAAGGTTTAGGAGAATGATTCATGAATAGCCTATAGTTACTGAGACATGACTGTTCAAACTGGAAGTTAATCTTTTTTTCACTGTTAAAGCCTGTTCTGAATTCTGATATGCTACTTTTACAATCACGAATACCTATCTTTATAGTATAAAGGATGAAGAAGAACAGATGTGCCCCATTTGTTTGTTAGGCATGCTGGATGAAGAGAGCCTAACTGTGTGTGAAGATGGCTGCAGGAACAAACTACATCACCACTGCATGTCAATATGTATGTTATCATCTTTGTCTTGTTAAGTTCTGGTGCTTCTAAATATGCAAAAGTATTATAATTTAGTGTGTTTTTGTTGGGGTTTTTTGTTTGTTTTAAAAGTAAAAAACAAACCTGCTCTTAAGTGATGACTTGTAGCTCTTTGTGAGAGTTTGGTATCATTTGGGTACTATTGATATGCCTTATTTTATCAGTTATTCACGAATCAAGTCTGTAATTTGATGCTTTGAGAAAGAAGTTAACTGCAGGGCTAGAGGTTTGAGCCGTTCTTACCTGAATGAAAAGATTATGTCCAATTCGAGCAAGGTTAGGAAGAGACTTTTAGCCCCCTGTGACTTGTCATTAGAATGCATGAAAGTCATCTACTATCAGCTAGGATTATGTAGTTAATTATAGAGTATGCTTACATACTACATTAAATAAAGTATGTAAATGATTAGTTTGCTTTAACAAATAAAATTCCATCTCCCACATTTTAATACTTTTGAAAAAGTATTGCCTGTTTGAGGTACAAAAGGCACCGCAGTTCAGTTCATAACTTTTAATATTAATTGTCGTGCTAAACTGAAGCACTTCTGCATGCAAAAATGTTTAAATGCCCATATTTATCAGGCTGCTGCAAATGGCTCAGTTCAGAAGCATTTATCCCAAAACTAACATTCTTCAGTAAGACTTAGAAATAGTAATGCCATCTTCTGGTTTTACACACTGTAAAACTGTAGTACGTATTATCCTGTTGCTGTGTTCCAGGGGCAGAAGAATGCAGAAGAAACAGAGAGCCACTTATCTGTCCTCTTTGTAGATCTAAATGGAGATCTCATGATTTCTATAGGTAAGGATTCAGTCTGTGAATAACAAACTGTCTGTTTCTCGATCCTTAGTTGATGTTCCTAAATATGCTGAAGTATTTACTTTAGTAAATGTTTCATTTGTTAATCTACATTATTTGTTGTAATTTGTAGTCATGAATTACCAAGCCCTGTGGATTCCTCTGTTCTCCGTGTGGTTCAGCAACAAACTCAGCAGCAATCTACAGCTGGATCACAGAGAAGAACCCAAGATAGCAATTTTAACCTTACTCATTATGGGGTCCAACAGATCCCTTCTGTCTATAAAGATTTAGCTGAGCCATGGATTCAGGTAATTTCACTTTGTAAAAGAAGCTTCAAAGGTAAAAACTGATTTTGAACTGTTTTTCTAGATTTGTCAGGTCAACAATTCAAAAATCTTACTTTGAATCCCATCAGCTTTATGATTGATTCTAATTGGAAAGAATTATATTTAACTTACATCTGAAGAGAAGGTTTTCCAGTCTTGTTTTAACAGAGGTTTCAGTTTTGGACTTCACCTCAGGCCTCATGTTAAAGTTCCATGTAATAAAATGTAGTATTCTTAACTCTACTATAGTTTTGGTTGTGCAAGTATCACATAAATACAGTTGGCACTTATTGGTACCCAAGTTGTATTGCAGGAGCTGAATGACCTAAATAACCTCTAGTGTCTAGAAGTGGGTTCAGCAGAACAGGGTTCACACACTTAAAAGTGGGAGAACTTATATTGCCTGTATTTCTGCTGTAATTTTTGTCTGGTATAGCTGGACCTTGGTTTCAGGGTTGCTTATATCAATGTCTAGAAATAAACTCCATACTGAATAATTAAAATTCAAAGTGAATGAAACCATCCATACAGTCATCCTCCCACTTCTCTTAACAGGGTTTTTGGAGAGTCAATGACATATTGTTTATGATGTTTCATTTCTATCTCAGAACATTTTTTTAAGACACGTACCTTCTGACACATTTTTACTGTCAGACTTCTTAAGGTGTTTTTTCACCAGAAACATTTGTTTTCTCTTTTTGATTGTTATTCTTAGGTACTTAAGTTGCAGTATTATTCAGTTTAACTTCTGTAACGTTGCTTTTCCCTTGGCAGGTATTTGGAATGGAGTTAGTTGGCTGCTTGTTTTCTAGAAACTGGAATATACGAGAGATGGCACTTAGACGTCTTTCCCATGATGTTAGTGGTGCTCTATTACTGGCTAATGGTGAAAGCACTGGAAATTCTGGAAGTAGCAATGGAAACAACACAAGTGCTGGAGCTCTGGGAGCAGCTAGTGGGTCATCTCAGACCAGTATCTCAGGAGACGTGGTGGTGGAATCCTGCTGCAGTGTGCTGTCCATGGTCTGTGCCGACCCTGTCTACAAAGTGTATGTTGCTGCTTTAGTAAGTAGTTGTTTACTCATTGTATTCTAGTAATTTCATAGTTACTTCACTTTTGAAGGGGAGGGAAAGGGAGGAGATACATGACGTCAGGAATCCTAGTAATTGTTGAGCACCACTGATGGCTTAACTTTTAACCATCATCTGAAAGCAGGACGAACAAAATCCTTGGCAAGAGTGAAATGGCATGACTCCACTGGCCAAATACAAGGAAATGCTTGCTGCAGTGCTAAGTATTAACACTACTTCTATGACTAGGTTCTTTCCAATCTCAAAGAATACATGACTAATTCTAACAGTGATGTGTAGTAAGCTATTCTTTGAACATTTCACTGATGCTTTGAATACAATTTATGTAAAACTATTTACAACTCGTTAAAAAAAATTTTTAAATGTGTAGCTAATTTGATTTCGTATGTATTGCTTTCTTCCTTTCTCTTAGAAAACTTTAAGAGCCATGCTGGTATATACTCCCTGTCATACTTTGGCAGAGAGGGCTAAACTACAGCGACTTCTCAAGCCAGTTGTAGAGACAATATTAGTTAAATGTGCAGATGCCAACAGGTATGGTGTCTCATGAACTTCAAATTTATTTTGGATTGTTACTAAAATGTCTTGAAGCTTCATTTGTTGCTATTTATGTGGAACTAGGAGACCATTTATAGTTGGTGGTGAAATAAAATGTGTGGATCATAAGTATAAATTTATCATGGGTTTTTTTAAGTCTTAATTGCTACCAGCAAACTTGAAAGCTTGAAAAATGTGGGTTTTGAAGGCACTTGATGGTATTTTTCCAACTCTTACAGATCTTAAATGATACTTGGCTTTTATAAGGCCTTTTTGCTACCAGCAAACTTGAAAGCTTGAAAAATGTGGGTTTTGAAGGCACTTGATGGTATTTTTCCAACTCTTACAGATCTTAAATGATACTTGGCTTTTATAAGGCCTTTTTCCCCCCCTCTTAAAATAAAGGAGCATGTTAGGTGCAGTCATCAACGATCCCCTCCATCTTAATTGATACTGCTTTGGTCTAATTCTCAGGACTCACCTTTAAGCAGTCAGCAAGTACCAGTCACGTATGTTTCCTACTTCAAAAAAAGCTGTTGTACATCTGTGCCATGAAGTGTTAACGTAACACTTCTACTTTTTATTTCACAGTGTGATGTTAGGAAATGGCTATTCTGAGTGAATCCCTTGGCATTTCTGGCTTGAGTAGGCCTTGTCTTCCCATCCCAAGCTACCCTGTTTGTTCTGCCAGACCAACCATTTCTTCATCTCTACTGTAAATTAGATGCAGAAGTCCACCAGCTTGTTTTTTGTCTCTTTAGGTTTAGTTCCTAAGTAGCATTTCTTCTGAAACTGCAGCTAGAGATGCCAATACTCTAGCAATAGAAAATCTAAAGTTAAAGAAATAAGTGAAATAGAACTGTTCCTTGTGTTGCTGAATTCCTGGATTTGGCCTGTTGTTGCAAGGGGATGAAGTCCTATTTGGGGTTTTGTTTATTTATTAGTGATAGACATGACATTTCTGGAAGTATCCTTGTAAAAAATGTCACAACTGTTGGTAGCTTACAGATAGAGCGTTATAGAAATGTATTGGAGTAAAGTGATACAAAATTTTCCACACACAATTCTAAGCTAGTGATTATTGAAATGTAATGATTAGAATGTTTTTCCTTGAAAGCATCTGCTAAAAGTTATTTTTTTGTTTTAATTTCTTACAGTCGAACAAGTCAACTTTCAGTCTCAACGCTATTGGAGATGTGTAAAGGCCAAGCAGGCGAGCTGGCAGTTGGGAGAGAAATACTTAAATCTGGTAATAATAGCTCTTCATATATAACTGAATTATAATTACAAATATACTGAAGTGTTTTAAATTTAATACAGGATTTATGCAGTATCAGCATGGCAAATGAACAGTATTTCTCTCAGCAGTTTGGGAGGGGGTGATTTGGGCATGCAATGTGTATTCCTGTACATTTCTGATCTTTATTTAGATCAGAATTTAGATGGTGAACGTATCTAATCCTTATTTTATCAACTTTTTTATAGGGTCCATTGGTATTGGTGGTGTTGATTATGTCTTAAATTGTATTCTTGGAACCCAAACTGAATCTAGCAACTGGCAAGCGCTGCTGGGGCGACTTTGTCTAATAGACAGACTTCTGTTGGAATTTCCTGGTGAATTTTATCCCCACATTATCTGTGGAGATGTTTCACAGGCTGATACCATAGTAGACAGGTACTTGCTTACACTTTGTGACTATTACTCTTTGTAGTTGAACGTGGTGTTGGTGATTTCTTAAAAATAGTTGTTCTAATTCCTGTAAATAAGTAGTATATATTTAAATGCAAAAGTGTGCTTGCTTTACAGAGTAAATGGTTGCCTTTTTTCAAAACTTCTGACCTGTGAATCAATTTTGAAGCACTAGTGCAGCAATAAGTGTCTTTTCTACTGCAGAGCTGACAGGCTACATACATTGTCTTGAAATGGCTTTCTTGGCACTAGTTACCTAGAGTATGTCAGTGTATAAAACACCTCTTTTTCTTTTTTTTTTAGGTATAAGAAACTTCTCTCCCTCTTAACTTTCGCCTTGCAGTCAATTGACAATTCCCACTCAATGGTTGGGAAACTATCGCGGAGAGTATTTTTGAGCGCAGCAAGAATGGTGGCAAGAGTGCCCCATGTTTTTGTAAAGCTGTTAGAAATGTTGAGTGTGACGAGCTCAACTCATTATGCAAGGATGCGTCGACGTCTGATGGCAATAGCAGATGAAATGGAAATTGCAGAAGCCATCCAGCTAGGCATGGAAGAAATGCACTCTGGGGAATGTCGACATGAAGACTTTTTGCAGCTACCTGTACCAGATAACTCTCCAGAAGCTACAGAAAATAATAGTCCTAACAATACTGTCCAGTTATCAGGGAAAAGTGGGAAAGGTTTAAGTGACAAAAAAATGAGTGCCAGTCCAGAGGACATTTCTGAGACGCTGGCTGGCCTTGCTGTGGGACTTCCTGTTTCATCAGTAACCACTGAGCAACCAAAGCCAGCCATTCAAACAAAAGGAAAACCCCACAGTCAGTGTTTGAACTCTTCTTCCTCATCCAGTCATTCCCAGTCACTATTCCCAACTCTTCTGTCTCCTTCAAGCCCATCTGTACCAGCTGGAACTGTAACAGATGTTTCTAAACTCAGACCTCAGGGATTTGTTCCCTGCAAAATCCCCTCACCTTCTCCTCAAACACAGCGGAAACTTTCTCTGCAGTTTCAAAGAAACTGTTCTGAAAATAGAGAACCAGAGAAACTTTCTCCAGTTTTTACCCAAGCCAGGCCATTGCCATCCAGTCACATACACAGGCCAAAGCCATCACGACCCACCCCAAGTGATGTGAACAAGCAGGGAGAAACCTTAAAAAACAGTATGACACTTGACCTGAATGATATTTCACAGTGTGATGGCAATAGTAGTAGTAGTAGCAGTGCAGTTATACCAAGTGAAGAGACAGTGTTCACACCAGTAGATGAAAAATGCCGACTGGATGTTAATGCAGAGCTCAATTCCAGTATTGAGGACCTACTGGAGGCCTCCATGCCAACCAGTGATGGCACAGTTACATTCAAGTCTGAAGTTGCAGTTCTTTCTCCTGAGCGGGCAGAAAATGATGATACTTACAAAGATGATGTAAATCATAATCAAAAATGCAAGGAAAAGATGGAAGCTGAAGAGGAGGAAGCTTTGGCTATTGCTATGGCAATGTCAGCATCTCAAGATGCCCTGCCAATAATTCCCCAGCTACAGGTTGAAAATGGTGAAGATATCATAATCATTCAGCAGGATGTAAGTATACATAAGAGAATTTAGCATAAGTCTCAACTGAGGTTCACTGGATTTATAAAGCAGTGCTGTTGTATTTCCAAAGTTATATAAAATGCAGAGGTACCCCTTACCCTCTCTTAGGAGTTGGAGTATAAACAGTATGCCAGTTGAGGGTGCTAACAGAATCCTTCCATGGTTATTAACAAGTTTAGAGAAGGTATTTGGAAGAGAAAGACCAT
>VYZV01005815.1:5035-16255 GCA_013401275.1 Pandion haliaetus | reverse complement strand
TAGTAGTAGTAGAAGTAACTGATTGAAAAGTTCCTGAGTGGTAGCATATATGATGTATATTAGGTATTGGGTATTAAGATGTGTCTATAGTGATTATCTATATATTTATCATAGATAGAGAAATAGCTATTTCTTTTTTTAATAAAAACTGTGATAGAAATAGGTAAAAAATAGATAAGCAGGAGGTACTCTAAGATGAGGTTTTCAGAAGGGCCTGAGGAAGTTAAAGGTACAAATCCCTGAATCCCTGAAAGTGAATTACAACTTGATTTGTACATATAATACCATCAGGTGAAGTTTTCCTATGCAGATGTTTACATTTCTGTATGGTATTTTTTGTCTTTTTAGCTGAGACATAATTACTCTGAAAAATATGTGCTAGGGCTATAAAGAAGTCTTAAAAAGCGTAATACAGAACTTATTAAAGAAGAAAAATTCTGATGAGAGAGCACATTATTTCTTGGGTTCCACAAATTATTCACTGCAATGATAGCATTAGAGAATGAAGAATCATGATTTTGACATGTTTGATATGCCAGATTATCTTTCTTCATCGTATTATTAGGATGCACTGGTGGGATTACTAAATTGGAAAGGATTTAAAAAAGCCAGTAACGATCAGCAGTCTATGATCCTTAAAAGTGGCTCTCTACTTGCCCTTACATTTTTCCATTCATTGTGTTCAAACTGTCATTAACACAGTCAGAAGTATTCACAGCACTTAATTGTGTACTCCTAGGTGCACACATTGTGTAAGATGCTGGTCTTTCTGATTGCTCTCTATCACCAAGCGCAAATTCCTTTGGAGAATATTTCCGTTACTGGAGAAAATGTATTAAGCCATGTTCTTTGGAAAAGTCTTTGTTTTACCATGTACTACCCAGGAAGCATCCTAACTTACAGTCTTTTGAAGCTGCAATTACCAGTTTTCACATGAGTCTATTTCAGTTAAATTTCCCCAATTTCAGTAGTGATACTGGAATTATTACATATGCCGGGTGGTCCAAAAATGCCTACTTCCTTACTGTACGCAAAGACTCATGTTTTGGGATATAGTCAACTATCACAAACATACTACTTTCAGTAATATGGTACATTTTTGTATGAGATCAGCCATGGAAGTGGTTGACAAAGATACTTTCTAAGAAAGTAATTTCTAAAAAACCTCAATTTCAATAATTTTAAGCTTCTTCCAAAAATGAGAAGTTTTTCTGACTACTGATTTTCCTCCAAACCTGAATTTTGTAGTTATATTCCATATTAGTTAAGTACTAACATTCACTAGTGCCAAAAAAAATTGTGTAGCATATGCAACATAGTCTTTACCTGTAAAGAAACCTGTGCAGTATTTGTTATACGGCTGTATTGCTTATCAAAACACTTTTTTTTCCTGCCACAATTTGAAATCAACCTCATTACTACTACAGTATTGAACTTTGTTTCCCGAGTCAATTAGTCTTTGGCTTTTCACTTTCTTTTATGATAGCTGTATTGCACTGCGGTTAATGCATATTCTTTGGATTAATGCTATTTAATTTTATGTATTTGCAAAAACATACAACTTTACTTAAAAGCAGGTTGAACAAATTGAGACAAATTCTATTTACTTTCAGGAAAGCAGGGCTTTGAATTGGTGAATAATACTACTGTGTGCAGGATGTCACAAATGTGACAAATGTCACAAATGTTTCAGCTACCTACTGCTATCATAAATTATAATAAATGCAGACAGTTCATACTTTGGATTTGGTTTCTGTTAAAACAAATAAGTGTAGCAATATCCCATCACTACTCACAGAATCACAGAATGGTTGAGATTGGAAGGGACTGCTTCTTGTCATGTCACTGGACACCACTGAAAAGAGCCTGGCTCTGTCTTCTTTACACTCTCCCTTCAGGTATTAATCATGAGGGCCAAGCCCTATCTTGTTACCACAGCCGGAAAACAAAACTGATAAACGCAATCATATGGCCTAACATAGAGACAAATGACAGGAAAAGCAATCAAGAGAAACAAAATGTTGAAATATTTTGGAAAATTTTGCATCTTTTCTATTAAAATACTATTAGCTTTAGTTACATTTCTTACTGTCAAATTTATAGCTTAAAATGAGAAAGAAAAGATGGAAAGGGTCAGTCTTTAGCATCATGAAATACATGTCATAATTTCGATGTGACTTTGGAGCTCATGAATTTCACTTGTAAGATTTAAAATTTTCCTTCAACTACCTTGTGCACTTGCATAGAAGCTAATTTTGTGTGCCACTGCAGTGGCTTAAAGGGGATAAGAATGTTGAATTCTGAGCAAAAGATTAGGTTTAACATGTAAAGTCACTTTGCAGAAACCATTTCACCAAAATTCCCTGTAGTGAAGCAGAGATGAATGCATCTGTTGTCTTTTTCTGACGTTGCAGCAGTAAGTGTGGCAAAGTCGCTAAAATTGTACTTTATTCATCTGTATAGTAAAACTACCTATTCTTTAGCCCCAAAGGGTGTAAAAAGTATTTTAGAACAAGAATTCCATCTTAAAAACTTTTGGCCTATATATCTTACTGACTTGTTAAAATGTGATCTTCATGTTAGGAATTTCTCTAAATTTTTACCTAATAGACCTCTCTACTGCATGGGTTTTTTGACCTTGCAATGAGCTTGATGTCATCTTAAGTAGATTTTTAATAACATGTTGGCTATTTTTCTTTTAATAGAAGAATGCAATTTTGAATGAATAAAATATTTTAGGTTTTATTCTGTTTCTCTTCTAATAATATACTCCTTCTATTATTAGGCATATATGCCTCGGCATCTTTTTTCACTGACATAATTTTTCACATAAGCAACTGTGAAAAGTAAAGATAAAAAAAAAAAGCAAGAAAGAATTTTCTGCTGTTTCCCTGAAGATGGTTCTACTTCATGAGTTGGTCTTACAGGCTAAACATGTTAAATGTTTACATTGATAATTAATGCATAAATTTTAAGGTGGTTTTCATATGTCCAAAATTCAATAGACTTTTGCAAGTCATTTCATACTACGTTAAGTGTAATTTATATTCTACAATGATGACCTGTGAATGAAAAAAAGGCAACATGGCCTTTGTCCTTCCCTATACCTCCAAGATAGATCCAGCAGAGCAGAAGCAATGCATCTGAGAATTATGAAGAAAATAATCAGGTGGTATGATTAAGTGTGGTGTTGAAACTTTGAAACTTGAACAAAACGAAATACCTTAAATTGAGACTTGTAACCTCAACATTTTTTTTCTCAGTTAACTTCCCTTAACTGTAAAATACTTGCCATTACTTGAATTTGGTATCTTTTAAATAGTCTTCAGTTATGTCAGAGCATCCTGAAGCCACTAGGTTAGCACATGCTTGAAAGAGAGACCTCCAGTATTGTTTACAGTAAACCTGAGGCATGTAGCTTTGGTTGCAACATCTGAGGCCAGGTCCCACTGAACCACAGAGCCTGCTTCTGAGTTGCTGTTGTCGGACACACTGGGAGCAGCACAGGGCTAATGTAAAGAGGGAAATACTGGGTGAGTTTGAGCACACTGTACTGGAGGTCTGAGGAATATAAGGTATAGGTTTAGGGGCACCATGTGTTTTAAATGGATTTGGGTATACAAGGTAATTTCAGCAATGCTGTTTGGGTTTTTAGTCTGTTCCTTAAAGTTTCTTAGAGATTTTTTTGTTGTTGTTTTCTGGACAGCACTGTGTGTAAAAAATTAAGGAGATAACAAGGCTGAGAGTCCTTGCTCCATACAGGAACAACAATCATGATTTGGGAATATAGGAAATAGATAGATTAGGAGGCATGTTGTCAAGGAAAGGATGACAGGTAGGAAAATACAGAAGGTAAAGATATGAAGCTGGATTTTTTTTTCTGCAAATGGGACAAGTAGGACAGGAAGAGAAATGGGGTTAGGATCCTGGTTTGAGAAAGGCATTGCAGGTTTTTTTATTTTTGGCTATAAGAGAATTATGTAATCTAATAGATGATGTCAGAAGTCTGGCAATCCTAAATTATTCCAGTAATTCTGTCCTGGAATACACATAACAATTGAAATTTAATTGGTGCCATCCAAAAATAATGTGTCCGTAATTGGCAATACCTGATTATTTTGTTACTAAAATAAAGATTGCTGCTATTGTGAGAGATCTGTAGGGGAGTCTTCCTGTTCTAGTTCTGATGGACAGTGTTCTTGGTGATTTACTGACTTAAAAAATGACTGATAGATATATGCAGACAGTTTCTTTTAAACATCACTATCGATATACTTAGCTTATTTTACTTAGCTCTGACTTCTTTAAAATTTCTTCTATTTTAGACAGGTTTAGATCATTTTAGACAGGTTTAGACATTCACAACAGATACTTCTATGAAACTAAAATTTCTTGGGGTTTTTTTTGTTGTTGTTTTGTGGTTTGGGTTTTTTTTTTTTAAGTGATCAACCAAATACGATTCCTTAATGTCAAATGGAATTCAAAGGAAAGTATATACATTGAATTTCTGTGACTCTGACAGCACCAGGACTATGTATGTATTCATTGCCCATCATTTGTTGCGGTTGAAGATGCCATTATCAACAACATACTTTGCATCTAGAAGAAAGATACCTTATCTTCATTTTGTCTATGTTTATGGAAATGGATAAATTAGTGTGGTGTTTGGATATTAAAAATAATATAGTCAAGGCTATCAGGGACTAGTACTGCTTGCCAGTAAGAGGGGGCTCTTACTCTTGCATAAATTGTACAATTTGTAGATAGTCTATCATACTATTAGATAATAATGTTTTTATTGTAATGCATTTTGAGAGGAACCAAGAGAATGGGGAGGGGGGAAAGGAAACGTTACTGAGGGTGGCATTTCCTGTCACTTGCTGTGAAAGAAACATGTACCTCTGCAAAACTGCTAATCTCAAGCTTTCAAAATGTGAACTGGATTCTGAAAAAACCCTCTGGTTTTAGGTAATAATCATGGCAATTTAAAACCTAGTATATGATAAGTTTCATTTGCTTTTCTGTTTGGAAACTTCACATGCAGATCTTGCATGTTTTTCCTTGCAGCCACATGATTGTGATAGTAGCAATAAAATTGTAAAAGTTAGTAACCCTGAGGCTTTGTAGTTCCTATCTTCCTTTCAAGGATGGTTATATATTAAAATCTAATCACCTGGCCTCATTTGTTAAGCCTTTCTAATATTATTTCTTTTTATAAGGAATATGTGACAATTATTGTACCTGTCTGGGGGGTTCTTCTACTTTATCTCCAAGGAAAAGCTGTTTATTCCAATATATTAACTATTGCAAAACAGGTATGAAGGAGAAGATACAAGAGAAAGGTAGATGGCTGTTAACCAAATTGTGGCAGAGTTACAAAAAACTTAAGGTACTTTTACAAGAATGGTGGCAAGGAAATTACTGGATTTGCTAGAGGATGTGGTTTATTAAAGTCCTTGATGATGGAAAACTTATGCCAGTATTAACCGTCTAAGAGGGAGGCTTCCAGTAATATACTACACAAAATGTTCCAGCATCTGAGACCTGACAATGTCTTGTATTTTCATTGTATGATCCAGGAAAACAAATTATTTGAGGAACAAATGTCCAAAAGTTTGAAAACCTTAAATTAAGAAGTGCAAATCTGATTCTGTACACTAGTTTGCTATTATAGTTGTCTGGAACACGTCCTGAATGAGGTAATTTGCCATATCCAATTTTGTGTATAATGCTGAACATACACCAGAGCTGGATTTTTTAAGTCATTAATTGAATTACCTTCTGGATGAGACAGATGATGTATTAGCCTGTTCTTGAATCACTGTTCTTGGATATTATTCCTAACAAGGATATCTAAATGCTAGAGACAGTTTTTAGGTCAGAGTTTGCTTCTCTTACATAGTCGTCTTACAGAGGTTATCCAGAACCACTTCTCCTAGTTGGAGTGCTGACCTGTCAATTTCTTTCTTGTTTGGGAAAATGAACAGCTTGAGTTTAACTGATGCTAGTGCCCTAATATTAACTACTCTAAAATGCCATTCTAAAGTTATAATTGCTTATAGAATCCTACTCTCATAGAATAGTTTTGTTTAATTTTGTACCTTTGTGATATAGTCTTTGTTCCTTCCAGGTGTCTTTTTCATTTGGATTGCCTCATCTCTCCAAAATAATAATCCATCTTTCACCATTCAACCTCATAACAGTACTTACAAACATTATCATATCCTGGGCTGCATAAAGAGCAGCATCACCAGCAGGTTGAGGGAGGTGATTCTGCCCCTCTGTTCACCTTTTGTGAGCTGCATCCAGCTCTCGGGTCCCCAGCACCGGAAAGATGTGGACCTGTTGGAACAGGTCCAGAGGAGGGCCACAAAAATGATCAGAGGGGTAGAACACCTCCCCTATGAAGAAAGGCTGAGAGAGTTGGGATTCTTCAGCCTGGAGAAGAGAAGGCCTCAGGGAGACTTTATTGCAGCCTGTCAATGTCAAGGAGGCTTATAAGAAAGATGGAGAGAGACTTTTTACCAGGGCCTGTAGTGATAGGACAAGGGGCAATGGTTTTAAACTAAAAGAGGGTCATTTCCAATTAGATGTAAGGGAGAAGTTCTTTACTGTGAGGGTGGTGAGGCACTGGAATGTGTAGTCCAGAGAGGTTGTGGATGCCCCATCCCTGGAAGTATTGAAGTCCAGATTGGATGGGGCTTTGAGCAACCTGGTCAAGTGGAAGATGTCCCTGCCCATGGCAGGGGGGTTGCAACTAGATGATCTTTAAGGTCCCTTCCAACCCAAACCATTCTATGATTCTATGATTTACTGTGTGCCAATACTAAGATGAACAGTAGAGTTTGTACTGTTCTGCAGTTTGGGGTTTTTTTCAGTAGAGTGTCAAAAGTTTCAGATATAATAAATATCATCAGGGTTGCTTTTTTTTATATGGAATGTATTCAAGCTCCTAGTTCTGTATTTAGCTATTTAGAAGTCCAGTATGTTGTCTTAACTGGTGGTACTTTATATACAAAAGCTTAAAAAGTACAGTTCGTTTACACCCTGAATTGATCTTTTTGTCAAGGTGTAAATTAATACTGAGTTACATAGAAGCTAAGCAGAGCATATTTTTATTTTTGAATGTTTTTAACCTTCTCACTGATCTGCATTGAAGCTTTTTTTTTTTTATGCAGTACATATATTGCATTTAAGTATCCTTAACATATGTTAACATACGAGAAGGTCCACCTTCTCATTTTCACTTGGTTATACTTCATTTCCCCTTGATAGAATTTCTTGATAAATGTTCTGTTTATTAACATTGTTTCTTAGTTATTCTAGAAAACTGGAGGGGGCAGATTTTGTAGACATATAAAATGGTCAACCTTACAACCTTATGTTTTCAAAGTCTTGGCTTTAGGATTGGTTATTTTTTGATGTTTTACTTTATATTAAACATATTGTGTGTTTCTGATAAATACTAATTCTGTAACCATTTAAGCATAATATACTACACTTAGTGATGAAGAGCATACAAGAAAAAAAAAATCTTTGTAAACCAGTTATTCCCTTCCAAATATTTTTTTTTTCCTAAGAAACGTAAAGTATCTTTTATTTGTACTGTAAAAAAATGATTTCCATAGTTATTTTCTTTGTGTGAAACATCACTCCAGGTTTCTTAATCTATTCCTGACTAGGAATCAAAAATCATCTGTCTGTTTTAAGACAATTTGTCTGAATCAAGCCATTAGCGTAGTCCTCTTCTTTTTGCTATATTGGAACTTCCGACTACTGGGGAAATGGCTGCAAAGCCTTTTTACCCAGACTTTCTAAGAGGAAAAATGTGAATTTTTTTGTTTAGGAGTGCTTTACATTTGGGAGTTGTTGATTTTAAGCTATATATTTATTTGATGGACTTTTAGTCCCTTTTCTCTTTTATGATGTTAAAACTGTCTGTTAGTATCTGTAGTCATGTACAGATGGTAATCCATAACTCACCTGTTATTTTAAAATATAAGTAAACAGATAATACAGGCATCACAGATCTAGCTTTAGAAGAGAGCAGTCTGAACGGAAAGTGCCTATTCTCCTAAATGCTTGTACCTGCAATATAGAAGTGTACACTACTTTTTCACTTGTAAGAATTTTTAAATAGGGTATGATTTTGCCACATGTGAATTTAAATCAACAGAGAGCATCAAACCACATGATGTTACCTAGGAAGGAAAGTTAGTCAGATTTAGACAGAACATCTTTCTATCTTCCACATTCATGCCACTGTTCATTAATGGAGTGAACTTATTCTGAGAAATTGTGCATTGGAAGACAGTGCTTGTCTAAAATTTGTTGTGAAGTAACCACATTTTGTGCCTCATGAACACTCTAACGAGATTTCTGATCCACATGTTGAACACATTAGGTGCAAAATCGTGTCTGCCAGGCAAAATTCAATTCATGCAATTTTCCTTTCAGTGGCTCCTACCACTAACTTCATTTCCAGAGGAGAAGCCAAGGGTCTGACTTGGTATTCTGAGATTCCTGACCATACTTAACCAGGCGTATGCAGTTTACTTTTTTCTTCATAGAGCTCCACTAGTGTAAGGTGTCACATCCTGAAGACTCTGATATTCCATTCTTTGCATTAAGATGTTTAGATGTCGAAATATGGTTTTTTTAAAGGTCTGTCAAAATCAAGAAGCGTTAGAATTACTTAATAAAAGATTTGGAAAGGAAAGATGAGCTGCTGTATCTGGTAAATAAATTCATAGGAAGACATACTTTACATATTTGGATGAAACCACTTGCTTTCCTACAAAAACAAGGGCTGAATAGTTATTAAAAAAATGATGCTGGCATTGAGCAATGTAGCAGCCTTGATCTGTGCTTTAAAACTTCTGTTGATAACAGTTCTTTTTTGTCAAAGCCTGTATGCCTGTATGCAGCAGCAGCATATTGTCACCAAAAAGTTACGCTTTTTGACAAAGGCGAACACAGAAAGAAGTTGAAAATGTGCACTTTAGAAACAATGAAGAAGTTTTAAACCATTTCTGAAGCTAAATTTTACTACTTAGTTAAATATGCTCAGTTCTGGTCTCTGATAGACCTATTAGCAATTTTCTATCCTAAAGTTAAGCTGTTTGTGAGAAGACTAGAATAGAATTTCTGGAGACACATCTAGAAACATTTAGGAGCTATTTATCAGAATAAAAAATATATACATATATAATTTTTAAATATTAAAAAGAGATACCATGACACCAGCTGTAATTGATAATTCTCCTTTGGAATTAAAGTACTAGAGAGTTTCCTTGACTTTCAGTAATATATAGAATATTTTCTTGATGCTCTTAAAATATATCAAGAGTGGGATTAAATTTTTTTAAAAAAATATTTACGACTAAATATTTGATAAACAAAAAATATGATTTACCCAAGACATGAGTAGAAGAGCAGGGAAAGAGCTACTGCCTCTCATTTTCTTGCAATCATTAAACTGTTCCTGCTATCCTCAGCAATACTGAGTAGAACAGATAATTCTTGTCACTACTGGCATTGTGATCTGGAAATCATAGTTGGTTTGCAAACCAGCAGTTTCCTCTGTGTCAGGCTCAGTGTTTGGCTATATGTTTAATGTAGCTGTTTATAAGCAGGTTTGTAAGGAAGATGCACCATCTTTTTGCTTGTCTGTAGCTTGATGGTTTCATAAGGAACTGGTATAAAGATTATCCTAAATAGTGTATTGATAAACACAGTATTTTTTTCTGAAGTAGGTAATGTTGCAACATTTTAGGTATTCTTTTATTATTTTTATCTTCTAGGTTTATTCACACAACTCAATAGCTCTCTTTAGAAAGATTTATAAAGTACAAGATAGTTCCAGTGAGAAATGGGTGAATCTCTTATACATCTATGAAAATTTGGAGACTGAATGTAATTTCTCCGTAACGAAAGAAGATACTATAAAATGAGCAAATGAACAGGTTATATATATAAGTTTCATAGGTCACCTCCTTTGTTCATACAAGGGTCTGGCTGAAGAGTTTCTCATCTTCAGGAAGAAATGTTCTTTGTCATTTCTGAGATAATGGTGCTTGATGTTGCCTAATGCTAAATACAATTAGAAGGTATTCTCTTACTGAAAATTTCAGCTGAAACAGTTTCAGGAGAGGAGAAAACTACCAAAATAAAGGCTCAAGAAACTGAAGGCTGAATACTGATATTTTCATCATCTGTTATAAATTGATACAGCAATAAATTGAAATTTCTATGTGAATATGGATGCTTGGATAGGGTTATATGGCTTGTTTCACTAAAACAGTTAATATATTTGTGCGTTACTTCCTTTCTCCAGATGCTCCAACGTTTGTGTCAAATCAAACCATGTATTACTCTTGGGAAGGCAATCCCATCAATATAAGCTGTGAAGTACTAGCAAATCCATCTGCCTCAGTTCAGTGGAGAAGAGGAAAATTAGTTTTACCGGTAAAAAATATAACACATCTGAAGACCTACAGTACAGGAAGAAAGCTGATTCTAGAGGTAAGGCTTAAAATGGAAATCAATGGGGTGACGTTAATTTCTTCCTCAGCTTGGTACCATTGCAAGTACTACAGAATGCTTTTAAGGATAAGACGTAAAATTTCATAACTAAAGCTCTTTTAAAAAAACCCAACTTTTTATGAACTGATTTATCTGCACATTTCTTGTGAGCAAAATAAACCTCATTTGCATGGCTTGTGCTCATTTTTTCATCTGCAGTGAACAAAAATGTAACTTGTGTTTCTTGCAAGTAAATAAATACATAAATAAATACAAAACTAACCCATTAGGTTAATACTAAAAATGAAAGTGACTAGCTCGTAGGTGGTTGGTATATACAAAAAAGTTGTGTGGTTTCAGTCAAGAACAAAGCAGAAGGGTAAAGTGATAATGTGATGGGTAGACCGTGGCTGGACACCAGGTGCCCACCAAAGCCATTCTATCACTCCCCCTGTCAGCCGGACAGGGGAGAGAAAATATAACAAAAGGCTCATGAGTCAAGATAAGGACAGGGAGAGATCACTTAACCAATTAGCGTCACGGGCAAAACAGACTCAACTTGGGGAAAAATGAACTTCATTTATTGCCAATCAACCAGAGTAGGATAATGAGAGATAAAACCAAATCCCAAAACACCTTCCCGCCACACCTCCCTTCTTCATGGGCGCAACTTCACTCCCAGATTCTCTACCTTCC
>VYZV01005792.1:0-10040 GCA_013401275.1 Pandion haliaetus | reverse complement strand
ATAATGTGCCAAGGACTTTCTATTACAGAGTAAATAAGGAAATGGTTGTTCTAGTTCCATGCTTCAATATGTCCTGGAAAAGTTTGTTTAAAAAAGTTTGCCTCCATATAAATGAGTTGGCTTGGCAGTATGCCTTTAAATTTGTTGTTATGAATACTTTGAAAATAACTGGGAGAAAAATAAGTGGTAATTTCTTGACTTCTGTTGTCATGGGGTGTTGGGGGATGGATAACTTGAGAAGGAGGAAAGTATTTATGTAGTTTTCTGTGAAAGTTAACTGAACAATTTGATGTTTTGCAGCATATTTTTCCCTACATAAAAAATTATGATAAATAATATTATTTGGAGGTATAAGACATGTCTGTGTTAAAAGCTTCCAGGCTATTAGTACCAGAGCTGTAATGTCTCAGATGCAGCTACAATATAGTTTTGCTGAGTGCTGCAAACCTGCATGTTTGCAGAGTTGCATGTCATGGGAATTGGTGCTAAGCAGCTAGGACTAAATGAGAAAAAAAATGTTTGTTTGGATGTGGATATGTGTGTGTTTGCACACCAAATGTAAAGGTAGCCCTGTGGGTTGCCTGTTCCCAACTCCTTTCTGCTACAGCAGTTGCAATTTAAACATGAAGCAAAATATTGCTATTTTTTTTTCCTTCAACTCCCGTAGTCCCACCCCATTTCATTATATTAAAGAGAAATGTTCATCAGAGCTGTTTAAATACTCTTGCAGAAAGCATGCTACTGTATGTGCTGTTTGTTTTGGCAAATGACATGTATTTATGTTGCTTCTCATACAAACAATTATTTCATCTATACTCTGTTGGGTTTAACAATGAATGACTAATACTTTGTATAATTGTACAAAGTCATCCATTACGAATGTTTTACTTCAGCATTTATTACAAACCTGAGGTAGGTTTGATGTGTACATATTAGCTTTATTAATAATATTAATGCCACTATCTGACTTTTTCCTTTCTTGAAGATAGAAATGATTTTGTTAATTTCATGCTTAATGGCCAGTAGCATATTCAGAATACATATTCCAGCTCTGATGAGATCAAATAGACATGTTCCATTATGTGTATTATGCAAATAAAAGATACATAACTCATTTTTAAAAAAATCTATCATGACAGTCAATTATAAATCATTCCATTAGCTTTCTAGCACTGTAGCTTTGGGAAGCTTCATCCATACAATTTGCTGTCTTGTACCTTAATGTATTAAATATTTCCTTTTTAAGACAGTAATGTCTGCCAAAAGAAACAACAGAGCATGTTAATTCATGTTTAAAGCAGGCATTCAGTTGTCATATTGCAGCACCACTAATTCAATGCCGAAGACTTCTTTACTACCTGTTATACATTTTAAATGAAAAAAACAAACATGCTGTTAAGAGAAAGCAATACTTACTTGAGGAGGATTCTGCAAGCTCTGTTCTGCTAGTCCACAGACTGAAATGATGGAGCCAGATTTAGAAGTAGATCATTAGGTGCATACTGCTTCAACAGTTACAGCTTTTCTTTTTTTTTTAACTGAAACACAGGATGGTTTTCTTTTAATGAAGCCAGCATAGAATGATATGCGGTCCATGTTGCTATAAGAGCATAAACTTGCAGAGCAAAGTCAAGCAATCGTAGAACAACTTACCAAGGTTGATTCGCTATCAATTCACAGTGCTTTTCTGTGTAGTCACAAACTTTAACAGCATCAAGGAGGGTCATGGTTTGTCACAAATGCAGGAAATTACTAGTTAGTCATGTATACTTGAGATTGAAAGGGACTGAGTCAGTATTATTTGTGAATATAAGTAGAAAACTGGGTAGAGCCAAAATCTTTCAATTGAATCACCCACTGAATTTCCTTAAGAGGGGACAAGGCTCTGATTACAACCAAAATGCAGTACCTGTTACTCTCCTTCACTCTGGTGGTTGTGTGCTACTTCTAGAGATCCAGCCCGAAAAAGGAGTGTAGGAACTGCCCCAGAGGGATCACAGAAATGTGAAAAACTAAGTATTTTGTTTTGTCTTTGATATTTTGGGAGAAAAAAATTTAAGCATCACATTTTTGAGTGTACACAAACCATTGCAATTATAAAGGCATGTAACTATGGTTATAAATTCATCCACATGTATCTATATATTTAATATGTAAAGCCATACACACTTTTGGAGTTTTAGTGATGTCACCATTTAAAGTATTTAAATGTTTTTGTTAGAATTCTGGCTGTGTAAAGCCCAACACAAATATGTACATCATGGTCCAGTAGTCAATTATGTCTGCAGTACTGCACTGCAGAGAAGAAACGGTTCTTTAAATTTAGCCCTGCATTTTGAAACATTCTACTTTAAATTGTCTTTTGCCCAAGGATGCTTTTGGATAGGCAGAGATCTCTGATGTATTTATCAGTTGGAAATTACTCTAAGTAGTCAGGTTTTGGCTTATCCTGATTTGGCTTGTCTGGAAGACTGGACCTTTCAGTCCAGTGAAGACAAAGGTGAACTGTGTTATCACCCATGCTCTGCATCATTAGCTTGCCAGCCTGAGTTGGGGAGACAGCCAATGGTTAGCCACACCTCCATGCCTTGACTTGAAAAAAAAAGGTGTCAGGGGAAAGGGAAGGATAACTGGTTACATTAAGTTATCGCACTGCTGCTGTTGAGATGCCCAGACAGTGTGGGCATGCTCAGGAGCTTCACATTACAGTTGTTGTTCATCAGCTGTCAGGAGATTTGGGTTTATTGCTCCCACTGAGTTTTGAACATTGAACAATGTGCAAGACCTTGGTGTTCAAGGAGGCAGATATTTCCAGCATCCTAGGGGCAAACTCCTAACAGCAGCACCTTCCTTTCACCAGAAAAAAACCAGACCTTGCTTCTTAAAAGGCAATGATTAATGCCCTGGACTGACAGTGAATTCCAAACTTATCAGAAGCTGCTGAAATCCAGCACTTGTTGCTTCTAACAACTGCAAGGTACAGCTATAGAGCAGAGGTTTCTAGCTCATGACTCCTGGTGGCTTCAGTAGTAGAATGGCTCCTGTAGCCATAGGACCTTGTAACCACATCCCTGCTTGTGTTCCAATTTTCTTTAACCATCAGGGGCATGGAAAATATTTAGCTGCTCTTTATTCTGTTTTTTTTTGTTGTTTTTTTTTTTAAACCAAGGCCACTGCATAGCTCTGTAACTAGTTTTTCCATGATAGGATCTTCTGACTAACAAATTCTTCCCCTCGCGCTCAATTATATTTTAGGAGCAGACTGGTGAGTTCAAGTGAAATGCAATGGGCAGTCGTTATATGCCAGGACCTCCAAGACATGTATAGGGAAGGGAGGAAGACAGTGCATTTTTTATGAGAAATGTGGTTTTTTTCCAGTGAGCTGACATGAGAGGAGAGGAAACGACTTCATTTGCAGATTTTGCTTTAGCCACTGCCATACTTCCAGCTGAGAGGTTAGAGAGACAAAATATTGCCCAGCTGTGTGTGTATACCCCTTTTTCCTTTGGCTCTTCCAGGTGTAAAAATGTTTTTCCAGGTGTTAGTGGTCAGTTCCAAATTGGCCCAACAAAATGCCGGTTCCAGTTTCCAAATGAAAGTAAGGCAAGGCAGAGAAAACTCCTCATTGAACAAAACTTCTGTCATGAACTACAAATAAACTCTCTTTTTTTCTACCTCTTTTTCCATTTCTCCATCGTCTTGGCTTGCTTTTCCTTTTGCACACTATGCTGTACCAAACAAGTCTCCTTTCACTCCCTGCCCCTCCTTGAGCAGAGCTTTCTCCTGAATCCATAAACCTATTGTGAATTCCTGTACAGGAAACATGAAGCATTTCAGAATGAATGGCTGGCACAGACACTGAGCTTGAGAAAAGATACAGAATTTATGATCACTCGCTTGGCTGACAAAACAGTAATATGACTGATTCTAAGTATATCTTGCAGAACACTGCTATCTAACCACTCATTCTTTCTCCTTTTTTTTTCTCCACCTCCCTCTTCTCTCAGTAAAATAATTGCTCACAATAACATCAGCAGCAGTAGGAAAAGAAAGTACAGTCAAGGCCCAACTTTGAATTTCAGCAGTAATGTGACTGGAATCTTTGGTCTTGCCCTTTTATGGGATTTGAACTGGATATTTTAAAACTCATTCAATGTGAGAGGAGCAGGTCTTAGAAGGGTGAGGGAATGCATGCAATGAAGCAGTTATTTCTAAAAGTTGGTGCTCCAAAAGGTAAAAGCAAAAGTCTAGGGCAAGACTGATACCATTGTTGGTCATTGGTTGTATAACTTAATTTGTTGGTAACTTTATGAGGACAGAGTGCAATTTTTTTGCACCAAAGAGGATAAGGATTAACTCCCCCATTACCTTCCAGCTCAGCTTGAAAAATAACCGGGATTGCCACAGAAATACTGTTGGGTAACTACAAGTATTATTTAAGTGTCTATGAAGAAAGAGTTCATCTTCAGGTGATCCAGGGTAATACATGTACAGCAGTCACAATGCTTGGAAGATAATAGAGGTTTTGGAAAGTTTGGTGCCTATTAGTGTCACCTTCTTTCAGAATCACCTTCTTTCATCGTCATGTTTTAAATCCCTGTTGTCATAAATACCCTTATCACCCCAATTTTAGATATAAAATAACCAAAGGTTAGAAGCTAGAAAACTATCCAATACAAAATAAAGGATTATTCTTAGACACAGTAGTTTTCTCTCAAACAAACTGCTATGGACTGTGATAAATTCTTAGGCATTTGGAATTTTTACTAAATTTGTAAGTGTATACACACACATATATATATAAACGTACATACATATGCATATATTTTGATTTGCAAAGTAATTTATGCTTCCATGGGAAAAAATGAAAAACTTCCTTTTTTCATTTACTGTCTTCAAACCAAGTTATTGCTAAGAGCAAGGCCACAGTAAGAGTACTGATAGTGTTTCTGAATGGTATCTTACGGTTTTAAAAGGAGCCTACTTTGTGGTGTTCAGGCACTTTATTTACTTCCCATTATCATGTTCAGAGCTTGGAAATGTCTTTTAAAAATCTTTCTTTGCTAAGCCATGGGAAAAATGTCATGAAAACAGTAAAATGGAATGGCCACTTGTGTTTGAATATAGATTTTTTCATTGAAGTGACCAACAATTATGGTGAAATTAATGTCTTTAATTGGTCTTACTCACCCTCCCTTCATGGAGTGATGTAAGCAGGGATTTTGGAGAAGGAAGCTTACTCAGCCCTTGTGTATGGGGAGTATTTTCTATTGCTAAGCCACAACATAATGCGCGGGGCTTGACAATGGCCTGCAAAATCCTTCCCTGGCAGTCCAATGGCAGTTGTGCAAAACTTCACAACCCCCAGTCTTTAACGGGGAGAGAGAAAAAAAGGGGGCATTGATGTTCCTTTGCTAACTCAAAATCTACAGAGGAATACTGTTAGAGTGCAGCCAGGACCATGGGCTCCCAAGGGCAAGGGCATCACCAGCCAGGGCCTTCTGTAGTGCCTGTGTACATCTCTGGTTGCCTTGGGCAACGTCATAGCTCTTGGTGACTGGAGTGGCTCATTAGGAGCAGAAGTCTTAGGAAGGATTAGCCCTGCAAAAGGTTTACATTGGTGCACAGGACTTTTGGACAAACATGAAGTCATCTCTTAAAAATTGAAGATCTGGCTAAAGCTATTTGCTGAATTTGGCCTCCGTCTAGAAATAACCTCAGCTGCTCTGAACCTGCATTTCTAAACAAAAAATAACAATGCCCAACTTGTATCCTGAAGACCTAAGTTGTACCTTGGCTAGGGGATTATTCCATCTTCCTAAATCCTCTGGGATTGTTCAGCAAAATAAATGTGTCTCATCTGGCTGCAGTACTCATCACTCTGTCAAGTGTAATCAAATATGGGGAGAGGAGAGGGGAGATAACCTTGAGAAATGGGGTGTGCTGCAAATTCAGGTAATATATAGCAAATTCCCTTTCACGTGTGCTCTAATCTTTTCTCCCACCATGTTTATCATTCTCCACACATAGCCTGCTATCTGCACATCAGTCACGCTCAACTTTCAGCAGCCTGGCTATTGCACACCTACGCACAGATTCCCACAGTCTTCGTTCATTTCACATTTGTATCAGCATCTAAACACCTCTACAGAAACCATAGCATACACAGAAAATGAATGTTGTTAATGAGCGTGTTTGTGAGGAGACCTCTCTTTTGCTGGGAGATGGTCGTTCTGGACACTTGTAGGTTAGATTTTGTGTTCCAGTAAACCTTGCATATTTTATTTAAAAATAAAAGGCCATGCAAATGTCATATGCGGTGACTTTTGAGGAACATAAACTTTACGTTTGTCAAAAGAAACACATAGGAATTTGACGGTGTCAAGCTGAGAACATTATTAAAATTAGAGGATATAATACCACCCTGTTGAAGCTATTGATTCTAATATAGCTTGGAGTAAAGAATACTTAACCTTGGGTCATCGCTGCTAAGAACATGACCTGTTAGCAGTCTCTACTTTTGAATTTCAAGTGTATTTGGTTAACTCTGGAAATAAAGCTACTGAGCTGGAATGCTTTTAGAATTTATGAACTAATTTTGTATCCCATTCTTTTTTTTTTTTCTTTTGCTTTGAATCTTTATGGATTTTCAACAAGATAGTGTTCTTTATACCATCTGTAACCAGTATTTTTCCAATATGTTGCCAATGCTGCTTCTCTGGTTATTTCTCCTAAAATTGCTTCAAAAAGATGTAGGGAAGGCAAAATAGAAAAATCAAACTCCAGATGCCAAATTGATTTGCAGAAATGCATATGCCTGTTAAGCTCTATTTAGCCAGCTTTTTGCGGAGTATATTTGTTGTGCATTGTTAAATTTGACTCACTTGAAAATGAGTCTTTTTCAGACCCTTCAAGGTACAAAAGGGACATTTACAGCCTTATATCATGCTAGCTACTGTGAGAAAATAGGCCTTCCAAACCATAAACAACTGTCTTGTTTCTAAAGGCAGAGAATGTAAGCTATTTCTTAGAACTGTCTTTTTACCATTTTCTAACTGGTCTTTCCTAATCTTTAGCAAAAGTAGGAATAGAAATGAAATAGTATAGAGTATTATAATGCATTACAGGTAGGGAAGATTAGTTGTGATTTAGACATTATATTCTCACTTCCTGGTGTTCAGAAGTTGATCAGCAACAAGTTCCAAAATAATGTTTGCTTGCTTGAATGACTGAGGAAATATTGATTGCTTTAGCGTGCATATTTCATCCCAGGACATAATATGTCTATTGCTTTAGAGCCTTACTTTGAACAACCTGCTTTTCCCTTAGAAGGGAATATGAAGAACAAATATATTTGTAGGGGCTGTAACTCACCATGATCCCCACGTAACCCCAACCTTGTCCAGAACCCAAGCATATCCATCAGTTCTGAAAACTGAAAATTCTGTTTCAGGGCAGGTGTCATTAATATAATGCTAATGGGACATGACATCCCATTCTGCCAGGTAGTATGACAGTTGCAGGGTGGTAACAATGTGGGCTATTTTCTTTGTTGAAATGTAGTGTCTCTCTTTTGGGAACTGATGGATGGTTTCTGTCAACAAAGAACACCATACCTACCAGCTAAATGGCAACAGCACAGGATCAGCATTCTTAAGGTAATTCTTATGGGAAAAAGGAATTTTTTACCTGTTTATACCACCTATCATGTAAACCAGCCCATCATCTTTATTTCTCAGTCTTATAAAAGATATTATAGCTTAAATACCCCACAATTTATTTAATTTTCAGATCATGGAATCATGTGATTCTTGGATTTAATTTATAAAAAGAGGAAGCTGTGCTTTAGCAGGAATACCTGCTAAATGTTGCATCTGCAAAGATACAGAAGTGAGAAAACCCAAAACAAAGATCCAACATTTGTTTTAAACTGTAATTAATTTGTACCATGTCTGACTCATAAAAATACAGTTTTCATTAGCTGGAAAAGACGGTCTGTTCACATTGCAATTTACGGTTTAAAGATGTTTCAAGACACTGTGTAAACAGCATGACCCCTCAAAAAACATGATCCAGCTCCAAATAAGGTTAATGTGTTGGGAAGGGCTGATCTAGACTAAACCAAATCACTCTTGAACATATTTGATTCTACTGAGGAAAAATAGTAGTATCTGCTGCAGTAACAATTAAACTCCAAAATGCAAGTTCTAGGTGATCCCCTCTAGGTGCATATATACTAGAGATACTTTTAATTAGCTTTTAATAAGTTTGTGGCAATGAAGAGGCTTAAACATTTGTCATCCAGAGGGTAATGTTAGGATTAGTTTTGAATTTTTGATCTTCCCCAAAATTCAAGGAGCTTCAGAAATTTAGCCTGAATTTGTGATTGAACTGACAGATATCCCATTTAGGGTTGTTACATAAGAACACTGCTGGATAGCCCTGAGAACTTATCAGAAGTCTGCCACATAGTGTGGTGTTTCAGTCTTCTACAAGGATTTTAGCAAAGCTGTGCTTTACACAATACTCTATATTTCATGTCAACTCCTGAAGAATTACTCTGTTACTGCACTCATCCTCGATGAATTTCCCTGAAGAAATATATTGTTTAAAGAGGCTTTCTTCTGCTAAAAGATCTTTTATTGCTGGCAGCTAATAAGACCATCTCTTACTTCTGTGCTGTCAAGGGGATTATAATGAGGTAGGCTGCATTAAAAGATGCAGAATAGAAATTCACAATCAGTCTGGCAAAAGTACTCAGATACTGATGATGGATAGTAGTGATAGATAGTGGACCAACAAAAGAGCAACTGTCATTATTGCATTATCTGTATTTTTTGCTGTATGGGATGCTTTCTCTTACCTTCCATCTTGTGAATCGTAAGGCTTGTATTTGAGTATTCATGTTTATTTTGCTCAATACAATTGTGAATCAAAGTGTTTCTGAGAGGAGAAATTTTGTTTATGGGGGAGGTTGGATTTGCACTTTGTTACACTATGTTGCTCCAGAATTTTGAGGGCTAATAACTTCTAACTAGGAAAAGTAAAATGTATCTTCTATCGTCACTGTTACTAGGTTGGATAAAATAATATTTTACATGGAATTTGTAGGATGTGCACCTTTGGGGCCTTTTATTCCTGCAGAATATTTTGTGATTCTTGAGTTTGAAAAAGAGAGATAGGGAGGAAGCTGAGGAATAGAAGCATGTCTACAAACTTCAGAGCAGCCATTTCAGGGCTCCCAGGAATGGCTAAGCATATTATTTGAGATATAGCAGTCCTTATAGCACACAGTAGCTACGTGGACTAGCACTGTATCAAATCCTAGAATGAACAGAAATGGCTGGCTGTTGTAAATTAACTATCTTCAAAATTGCAAAACTTGCCTTAGGTAATATAATAGACCACAGGCTAAGAGAGGCAATCTAGCAGGTAGAAGGAATTCTTAGAGAGATTAACATATGTGGAATATAATTTTGTATTAAAGAAAAGGAAAGCAAGAAGGGTGGATTCATGAAGCTAATGAATTAAGAGAATGATAGATTCTCATTCTATATAGCATGCTTACCATATAGAAATCCTGATGTTTTGGGGATAATTTGGATGAGGTTGGTTTGCTGATCTGAATGCAAATTTAAGTATTTCAGTCAGTTATATGACATTAGAGAATGATAATTTTCAGAAGTGCTCAATGCTACTGCCATTGAAAATTCAATCAAATCCCTGATATTTAAATGTGGTAGTACCCAAGCATCCAGCACTGGATTTTTTTGAGACCCACTAATACACAGAACAAGATGACTGTTGTCTCCTGGTTGTATTTGCTGCCCTGAGGCATCAACAGTTTTCTCAGGGGACAGTAGGTCTCCTTGCTTTAGCAACATCTTCGGGCTTGGCCTTCTCAGCCTTCAAGGAGGGGTTGATTATTAGAGAGCTTCTGGGCCACAGTGACCATCCCAAATCCCTTCACCTCACTCCTTCGCTTGCATATCCAATTTGGCCAGTAGTTTTCTGGTAAAATCTATTACCATCTTTTCCAG
>VYZV01005791.1:576-11939 GCA_013401275.1 Pandion haliaetus | reverse complement strand
CCACTACCTCCCCTCCGCGCCACCCGGCCCAAGGCTTCCTCGCCCCGACCCCGCTCCGCCTCACCTCTTTGGGGACGAGCTGGTTCTCCTCGATGGGCACCATGGCCGGTGGCGCGGCGCTGAGCCCGCAGCAGGCTGAGCTGAGCGTCGTCGTCGTCGTCAGCAGCGGGAGGCGGGGGGACGCCAGCGGCTCATCCTCCCCCTCCTCCCCCACCGCCCCAGCCGGCGAGGGCAGCGCCACAGCCCCCGCCCTCTTCGCCACCGCCAATCAAGGGGGAAAATGGCCGCCGGCGCCGCTCTCGCGAGCGCCGGGCTTGNGGTGCGCAGTTGTCGACTAAGTACGAGGAGGGGTGTGGGAGTACACAGCGCGTAACCCCCGCAGGCGGCCAGGGCAGAGCCGAGCCGTCCCGTCCTCTCTCCCTCCCGTTGCCGCGTCCCGCGCTCGGGGGCGGTAAATGGCGCTCGGCTGTCGGCAGTCTCCCCTCACGTTACCCCGGCCCCGAGGGCAGCGGCGGGAAGCGCCGTCTGTGGGTAGGCCGGCATGGGCCTCAGGGCAGGCGGGGCGGTCCCGCCGCCGCTGTTTGTCTCCTCGCCTCATCCGTGGCGGGGCGTTCCCTCCGCGCCGCGGTGCCCCTGGGGTTACAGCAGGCGCGGGAAGAGAGTAGCAAGTGATTAAATGTGAGTTGGACTAGGTAAATGGGGAGGTAGCGGGTCCAGAGGAGGTGTTCTGCAGGTGCGGGAGAGAGCTTGTAAGGCTTCCCGTGGGCGTGGAGGTCTTCAGCCGCTCGTCAGAGCAGGGCTCGCTAGCCGGGCTGTTAGTGTGCTCGGGTGCTGGGCCGCTGTCCTGAGGTAACGGGAGGCGTAGGAGCCAGCCAGCCCCCTCGCTCCACGGCGGCCTGCTTTCCTTCACAGAGTTTCCCTGCTCTGCTGCCAGTGAGGGGCCCTTGCCAGAACCAAGGGCTGCAGGGGACACGGGCTGCGGTTTCAGTTTGTTTATTCGCTTTTTTGTCCTTGCATCTGGATGTGACTTGCCTGTGGTTGGCTGTGGGGTTTGGAGAGCAGCAGCAGGAGTGGGAGAGTAAGCACAGCCTGATCCCACGAACATGCGGGCCTGCTTTTTGGTGCCCAGTTGTTCTTTGAAGTCACACTGTGAAGTTAAGCATGTGCTTTCTTTCCTATAAATTTAGGGTTAATAGTTCATTTTCACATGAAATGCAAGGCTGATTTTATGGTATTACTTAACTGTTGATTTTTGTCTACAAAAAGCTTAAATATATCTATTTTTCATGCCACCTGAGGAACTCTAAAAGCCAAATAATGATCACTAGCATGACTAAAATGTGCATTAGTAGAAAAGTATTTATATGTTAATGTCTACTTCACTACAAAATAGTTTTTAAGTGAAAAATATTCTACTTAGCTAATGAAGAAGAATGGTACATGGTAGTTGTACATTTTTGTACAACTATTCTTCTCATTATTTTAGTGTCCTCTTGTGGAAAAATGCAGAACTGAGGATACTTTTTGGTTTTGTGTCCATGAAACTGTGTTTTGGGATAATTTTTTAAACCCATTGTACTGAAGGTTATTGGAAAACTACTGTGAAGATTTAGTAAAATTAAATAACCTCTTCTCCCGTTTAAAGTATGTAACTTGTCAGGTTCCTCTCTGTCACCCTGCTTTCTATGTGACTTTTGAAAGTTCTTTTGATTTTCTAAAACATTATGTTCTTACAGGGTTTTTTTTTTTGCTGCCATTTGTGCTTAACAAGGGGCAAAGCTATGAGACTCATTGACTTTAATTAAAATATATTGTTCTATTGGGATAAAGGGGTAGGTACCACAAATATGTGCCTACTAGATAAGAATCAGGAGTTTGTTTTTTAAAGAAATACTCTCTTAGATCCCCCTGCCAACCTTTAAAACTGTGCAAACATCAAGTGTAGCATGTGTGCATGAAACATCTTTAATGGAGTAATAATCCCTAGTTAATAATTAAATCTCCAGGAGCTTTTGTAATTTGTAGATGCTACAGTGTTTAATCTCTTTACGTGAGACTTCTTAAGGAGGAATATTCAGAATTTGAGTTTCATGAAGGGAATACTAGCCCTGTGTAACGACTGATTTAACATAGCACAGGTTTAACTTGTTATTAGTGTGAAGAAGAAAAATTGATACCTCAGACTAAAAATGATGCTGGATTTGCAGTTACAGGTAAATTTCTTAGGCTGTTGATTGTCAAACTATTGTTCAGAGATGCATTAGAGTCACAAGTGCTGAAGTGTGTCAGTTTTCAGTCAATGACACTTGGCTAGTTTTAGTCAATGCATTGTGTTAATCGAAATAGTAGGCCTTCATTATAAGAGATGACAAACTTTTAAATTAGTCTGTGGGAATGTGATACCTCCCCTCCTCTGCAGCCTCTTTAAATTTTATGTTTTAATCATTTCTCTTTCTCTGTAAGAATTCACTCACTCCTGTCCCAACATCTGTATCCAAGATTTGATGAATAATGAAAAAAGTTTTAAAAACTAAATGGAGGGAGTGCTGCCATCTAGCTCTTTCATATGTGCAGTTATATGCTAAGAGCTCTAGGGGTGCAAAATCTTAAGAAAACAGGTAAATGTCAGAATACAAACTGATGTTATCTTTCCCAGAGTAATATTATCCTACCTGTTTGAAATAGCCTACGTAAAGAGGATTGTGTAGACTAGTACTGTTGATTTGGGATGTCTTCTCTGAAACACTTCAGTTTCGATTTTTCAAAGAAGCTGTTGGTGGGAGATCCATTTCCTGCTTCTGATGTTGGTGGCCGTATTTGTAGAGCTAGCATTGCAGTGTGTGTTTTCTTCTGTGTTGTTCTGTTAAAAACAAACAAACAAAACCCAAAACAACCACCCCCCAAAAACCCCAAACCTCAAGTTTGCAACCCTTGGCAAGTTGCTGATGAATTATGAAAATTACATAGCCATTCTGTATTTGCCAGCAGTAGAAGTGTATTCAGTGCTAATGCAGTGTTCTTTTAGAGCTCTGCTGCATTGTCAGCACTTTCAGGAAAAACAGCTGAAGGCCTCTCCCCTTTTCAATCTTTGGCCAGTCCATGTCTACTGATAGAGATGTGTGAAAGTTCAGGATACCACAATCCAGCAGTTCATTGCGCTGCTGGCTACTTTGCTGTTTGAGCCTCAAGTAACTTTTCCAGAATTGCACAGGAAGTTTTGAAGCATTTCTCTGAAAATCTGCAGCCTACTGACTGCACCATCCAGTCATTTCAATGAGGAGAAAAAAAAAGAACCCCTGTAAATCTGTCCCTTGTATGGATGGAGTGAAGGTAGCATGAGGGGAGAACATGGGAGAATTATTAGGGAGAGTAAGTAAAATTAGTACAAGGTAAAGAAGGGAATATTATAGAATTCTGCATCTTTAAAGGTGCTTTTTGCTAGATTTCCATTTCTTTGATCTTAGCTCCCTAAATATGGAGCAGGCCAATAAAAGGCTAAAGAGCGAATTGAGATCTTTAAAAAGGGAACACTTGTTTATTATTAATTCTTCTGTAACTGTTGTTAGAAGGGGACTTCTATATTTTAGCATTTTGGACTGTTTCTTGAATGTGTTAAGTGCTGGAATCAAGGTATTAATTTAAAGATAAGGAATCTTTAAATAATTTTCTATGATCTGTATCTTAAAAAAAAAAAGAGAAAGTTTATAGTCTTCCATGTCTGAAGAAGTGTATGCAGAATTTTAGGAAATAAAAAAATCAATTTCTAAGAGTTGAGAATGCTGTGGGAAATTAAAGCTTTAAATGGGAGACTTACTATGGAAAAAGTATTCTTTCACTTTAGAAAGACCATTGTAGTAGGTCTTCTAGGTCTAGTAGATAGGTAAGCAGCCCTCTGAAGTTAAACTTCACGAGATTAAGGAAAAAAACCTCAGTTTTAAGTTCAGTGCTAAACATTGCATTCTGCTGTTCTTAAGTAGTGTTTTCTGCTATAATGTTTATGAGCACGCTAGTGCTTTTCTGTCCTCTGACATGGTAATTCATGTCAAGCCCTTTTTAATCAAAACCAGTAGGGGATTACTTTAATTATAAATCAGCAGCCAAGATTCATTGACATTTTTGTTAAAGATTATCTTTTTACTCTGGTTTCAAGACATGGAGCGTTCAGATATTAGCTTAGAAGTTAGTTTTCTTTTCCATGATAGCATTAATCTTATGTATGAATTCCCAAAGGAGCATGAGGCTGAAATTACAGTTGTAAAGAGAAATAGAAATCCTGCAGAGAGTTTTGCAGGACCATGGATTCCTTTATTAACACTGAATTCTTTTATCAGCTGGACTTACGATTTTCAACATTGTGTACTTAAAACTACAGAGCAGTTTCTAGCATCAGTAGTCTAAACAAAACACAGTTCCAGGGTGTTTGACCTCTTGCGCTTGTCAAAACCTTCCTGGTGTCATCGGGAGTAAAACATATGCACTAGCGGGCTGACCTCCACTTTGTGCGGTGAGAGTTTGGAAACAGGTGTGGGTTGGTATCATGTAGAGCTTGAGATCCAAGCAAATCTCACATGGAGTTTGGTGGCTTAGGCTCACAGCCAGACTGTAACTTGTCTACCTAAAAAGTGTGCAGTAGCTTGGAAATCTGCTGTCTTTTAAATGTTCTGACTAGTAGAGCGTATTGCATATATCCTTTCTGGAATATGGGCTAGTGTGTGATCTAACTCCCTCCTCTAAGGCTGGGGATGGCGGGGGTGAAGGCATCTCTGTGCACAGCAACGCAGCAAAGGCTTACCTATGGGAAAGCAAGAAGAAAGAAGAGTTGCCTTGAATGCATACCGTGATAGTAATGTCAGTCACCAAAATGGTTCAGTTATTTCAGAGGTTCAAAAAAAGCTCGCAGTGACATAGCCAGTATATTTAAAAACATTAACACTTACTGCACATGAGGAATTACTGTTGGAGAAACACCGCAAGAGGACAAAGGCAGCACTAAATAAGAATATGTAATGTGCAAAAATAACAGAGGAGCTTACCTTCACATGGGGCTGCTCTCAGTATGGACGCTCAAAGTATTTGTAGCTGCCCTTGGGTCCAGGGGAGATAAATAGTTTGGGTTTTCATTAGGGGTTCCAAGTGACCCTTCAGATTAAATCTGGTGATGTTTAATATTACAAGCAAGCGCTAATTATACTGCTTACAGCTCCTTGGGCAAGCAGGAAGTGGTTTCCCACCCTCAGCAAGCCCTAGCACATAGGGAACATTCCTTCATCTCAGATTTAAGTTCCTAGGTGGCCTTCCCCCAGATGAAACATGTTTTCTTCACCTTTTCTTTGTGAGGTGTCATGATCATCAGTGTAAAGCAGTAGCTCACAGGTGGCTGGGCTTCGCACCATACCCTCACTGAGGGGAGGGAAGTGCAGCAGTTGGCATCTTTTGAATGTGCTGTCTCATGGCTTTGGGTGCAAGGGTGGTACCTGCAGCAAGATTTGTGCCCTGGGCTGCCTTGTGGTGTGGTCTGCCTTTGGCCTCCCTGCACTGCCCAGGAGTAGAGACCTGCCAGCCTTCTCTACTGGGGCAGGGGCAGAAAGCTGTCACCTCTCTTCCCATTTCTCCATGAATGCTGCTTACTGACAGTGCTCGACACCACTCTTTTTGCTTTGCTCTGCCCTCACTAATAATTTTCTTCCACTAGTCGTGGGAGGAACTTTGGATTTTGATGAGTATTGGGGTGGGCTGGGTTGTTTTATAACTGTTTTAGAATTGCTGGGGGGAGGGGAGTTGTTCATCTGTGTTTATTCCTCATGCCAGGGCTCCCACCTGTCCATCGCAGGAGGGCCATGTGCCTGCAGCCCTGTAGCTTCCTGCTTGTGCAGTCTGCATAGCGTAGCAAACATTGTGTCCCCACAATAGTAGGGGCTCAGTGTCCTGCAGTGAGATGTCTCCAAAGCAGCTTCTGGGTAGTATGTGTATAGCTGTTGGGAGGCTTGGTCTAAAACCTGCTGCTGGCTCTGTGGTTCTCTGAGCTCAACCTTGTCCTCATTTTGCAATAGGCTGTCCCCTGAACATCTGTAGCTTTCTTGGGCTTTAAGGGCTAGTCTGCTGTGGGGGTTGCTAAGCTTTCTTGCATGAATTAATGTAGCAAAGGGACTGCCAGAGGTCTTACATAGCATTTAAAATGTCAGCTGCCAGTCTAAAGCAGCTGCCAGCACTGGAGCTCTGGCAGGGGGAATGCTGTCACAGGGCAAATGTGGGGAATGTCAGTGTGAACACAGTGTGAGTCAGGCTGGGCAGGGACTTGTGTACAGAGTCTCCTGACGTTGGTAAAAATGCCCTTTGAAATCTCCCAGCAAGTTGTCTTCTGTGTTGCTTGGGTCATATCTAAGGAAATGCTACGGGCTCTTGACTGTCATGTTTTGTATTCAGACCTGACTGTAAGTAGCCTGTCAGAATGTGGGGTCTACATTGATAAAGTAATCATGTGGAACTGGTAGTCTCTCTTCTGGGTGAAAGATGAAGGCAAAGCACTAGGTAGTGAGAGTCTTAAGAAAGAATGTAGTTTCTAAAAACAATGATTTTGTTCACATGTATCTCAATTTTAAGTTTTTTTTTTAATTGACTTTTAAATGTTTGGAATTCATCTGTTGGTTGGACTGAATTAACATGGGAAAAATAATTAAAAAATTTCATAACTATGGTGCTTGCTTGTCATCATGGCCTTTGTGAGAATATGCCTCTGGAGAGCAGGTTTGTTTCCTCAACATTTTCATTAGAAGGCTTGGCTGCAGAACTTTGAAATGCATGCACATTTAGGCTAATGTGAATCTCCTGTTTGCTGCTAGTGTGGCAAGTAAATTTTTTTTTATACTGTTACTTCTTTGCAATTAATTTTCAGCTGTTACAAGTTAGATGCATACCCATTTGCCTATCACCTGTGATTTAAACCAGACTTGTTAATTGGTCCTTTTAGATGTCAGCATGTCTACTAGAGATGCCCAGATAGGTAGAGACAAATTCCAGATCATTTGGATTGGATCCAAATCCATTCGTGAGACAGCTCTTCAGCAGAGGGTTCTTTTATATGGTGATGTTGAAAGAAGATTCTCATTGGGGTGTTTTATTTGGCTGGTTAGCAATGTAGGGTGCATCCATGGAATGCAGGGGTGCGTGAATTACAACAGTCTCAATGCCAGACTCACAGATACAATAATAGGCTGGGAACTGTAGTATTTGCCGCAGTATTTTACATGTGGAATTAATCTATGCCCTTCTTTGTGCTGGAAAGGTGTGCGTTTCATGGCCTATGCCTTTGCATATATGCTGGTTTTGTGTTCCTTGTGGTAACAAAAGATTTACATGATGCAGCCCAAACCAATTTTAAATACTAACAGACAGGTAGAACTGTGCTTTTGATACTACCAGTAATGGAAATACTTACTGGAAGCCAAGTTCCAGGCTTGCTGATGGGAATGCTGCCTACCAGGATAGGAGTGAGCCAAAAGCATCCATGAACTTTTTGATGTTCTAGGTTTACTTCTGTGTACAGGAAAACTTGCATATACAATAAAGCTCCCATCCTGTTTTGCATCCAAGATCTGGGTTGTATTGCAGTTTTTATTTTTTTAAGTCTAGGAGGGTTTCTGAAATGGGGAAAGTGCAAGTCACAGATCATCAGAGAGTTATTATCAAAACTGCCCAAGAAGTTATAAACAAAGATAATAAAGACAGTCATATTTGTCTTTTAGGTTTTTGTCTGTTCTGACCACTGAATTCTAGGAAGAATAAAAGCCTGGCTATAACATACTTTTCTAACTGCAGAATTTTTGCTAATACCCTGACCATCTTTCAGCCTGGTCGTCCCTATTTTGTTGCTACTCCTTCAGCCTCTTCCTGTTCTTGCTGGTCCCAGATTTTTTCAAAGATAGGCTGAAACTATAGTAGCCTGTCTTTTGTTAATCTGCTTTTTGTATTCCCATGTTATTTATTTTCATGTCTTTGAATTTATTCAGGATTGCACTAAGGTAGTATACATGTTTCAGGCATGAAGAGGTTAATGAAGCTTTAACTACCTCATAAAAACATTCATGTTCTTGGCAGCATTGGGATGGTAGTTATTGCCTGCAGTCACATACAAGGACTATTACACTTTTTGATTGCCACATTTCTATACAGCCAAACTAGATTTAACAGAATCTTTAGGGTCCTTTTGTACGTTCCTCAGCAGTAATAGCAATTTTATCGTGCCTGTTTTGAAAATTGAAAGGGCAACATTTAGTAAACAATCAAACCAAGAATTCCTAAGTTAAAATGAATAAAATAATGTTCATGAAAAGGTGTTTTGAAGATGGTTTTGTGATTTAATTTTTGGAAATAAGAAATTCATGGTGTAAGAAACAGTTCTCAAAGCCTCACTGGTAGTTGGATTCTGGTTCTCTGGCTGCTTAAACCGTGGTTTTACCTGAGGATGAAGTAACTTACTAAATTTTTTTTTTTTTTTTTTTTTTTTTGGGGAAGGAAAAAAAGGAAAAAGANNNNGGAAGAGAAAAAAGTGAAAGCAGTAAGAATTGAAGTGGACGGGCTATTTTTTAAAATCTCCAGTGGAAGAGAGTATTTTGGGAAATTTCAGTATAGTTACTTGTGCTGCACAGGCTATTTCAAATCTATCATGTGACTGAGAATGATGCCACTCAATGCACTTGGATTGCTTAATGGCTATTTTCTAGGCAATGTTATGTTGTAAAACAGTAGTTAGGTAAGATGTTGTTTCAGCCACAGAGTTAGTTTGGTACTAATATGCAGTATGAAGAAATTTTGTTAAAACCGTAATACCTGTTGGACATTAAGAGGCAGTGCTAAAGAGCTAGATATGAAGTAAAAAAACAAGCCAGTGTTTCTTAATGCAATACTCACTTCATCTGTATAAAGTCTTGAGTTGTGAGAAGTATGATTTCAAATACATGGTTATGTTGTTTGGTCTTGTGTTCCCATGACTATTTGCTTGTGTACCTTTCAGGAGTCTGTAACTGTTATTGTTAAATACATAAGATGTTTAATGTATCTGAGTGTTGCTGCAGCCTTAAATCTTGGAAATAGCTGACATTTATGATTTTGAACTATCCACTTACACTTCATTAGCTACTTTGCATTTTCTTGTATTTTTAAGGGGGGGAGTGCCTTTACTTACTGTATGCTACTTTTTATTTATTAATATTAGCTAGTACTACTTAGCAAACATACTCTGTCATAGCTGAAATATCTAAACTTAGAGGTTTTTATCAAGTGTGCCAATCCTGAGATAATTAGAGTATGGATGAATGCTGCTGTTTTGAATCCAGAGGAGGAAATCTGTTTTTTAAAACTGAGAGTAACCCAGGCAATCTTTTCTACTGTAAACTAGATGTGTCTATACATTAAAAGAAGCTATATGTTAGAATCCCGTTGTGAAATGTTAACTGCAGCATGATGTCCTTTTGTTTCTTTGAATTTATAAGATGTCTTAATTGCATTTAAAAAAGACAAACAAGATTTTCTTGAGAGCACAATTAGACCTTATTCTATCACTATCTTAAGAGGCTCAATGTGAGTAGATTAACATGCTGGGTATGCAGAGAGACTATTTTTATTTTAATAACATTGTATTAACAATGTTTCCTTGTGCTTTGTGAACATTGTATCATCAGAATGCATGTGAAAAGAGGTATGGGAAAGCATGACATAGCTGTGTGTGAACATGAGACATTATTATGCATGATGTAATTCATGACACTTAAGATTTTGCAAGCTATTGTATAAACTAGATTTTTTTCCCATTAATTTCAAGACTTTTCTCTTTTCCTAAGCTCTCCCAGTTAAACCTGACAGAAGGAGCTAAACTTGCATATTTTATGTAAATCTGAAGCTTAGCTTGCTGGTAGAGAACCCTCCAGAAAAGGACATGGCAAAGTGAAAGGCAAATCAAAAAAGTTTGGAAAAGAACAGGAGACAAAGGAAGATGAAAAGAAAATTAAATGTAGTGTCTATAAAGTAAAAGAGAACCTGGCTGCATGGGGTGTGTGTGTGCATGGGTGGCTGTGACACTGATCATAAAAGGAATAAACATCTTTAAAAGAACAAGCATGGTACAGTCCACCTGGTTGGTTGGTTGGTTTGTTTCTGTATGCAAAGAGATTCTTGGGGAGACCAAAACGCTTCTCCATGGGTCTTTATAGGAAAGAAGGCAAAAGCAGTAATGCTACTTCCTGATACTGCAGTAGATAGTGATAATTAAGAAAGCTTTTGATAAGATAATCTACTATGTTATAAAAATGCCAAAACTTAATATTAAAGTTGAGCAAAACCATCTCTGCCTCCTTTCTTTATCACAACAGTCTTTTGTTGCTGAGAGAACTGGATCTAATGTACTGAATCAGAGGCAGCTCTAGGTGTCAGACACCTTGCAAACAGGAGGTTCGTGATTCTACCGGGAGCTGTTTTGGTGGTGGAATCAGAGCGAGGTTTGAGGACAGGAAATTGCATAAGGATGTCTCTGTTGGTTGTTTACTATTAGCCAATGCCACTGGAATAAACAGCTGTACTGGCAGTACAGTGTCTCTTTTGTCATCTAGTCTAGCAGCACTGGAGATGGAAACTAAAAGCTCAGGCCCTGAATTCAATGAAGGAAGCCTAAGGGATAAGGGAGCTTGTCATACGACTGAAAACAAGCAATATGCAGTAGTTTTGATCATAGACAAGAGCTTTTTAAATCCAGAAGTTGTTTTTGCCAGTATTGCTCTGTAAACAAACTTTTAATAGACAAACAGAAGTTTAAAGCCTTGCCCCACTCTACCTCACCCAAAAAACACCTCCCACCTCTCTTTTATGCTGTAGAGGTATTTTACAGTGTTCTCAGGGGTCTTTGGACAGAGAAACCTGTGATGGAGAGGGTCAGGTTTCTTATTGCAGTATGACAGCAAGATGGTGAAGAGAAATTCCTCAACAAGAGAGTATGCAATGCAGTATGACAGCAAGATGGTGAAGAGAAATTCCTCAACAAGAGAGTGTGCAATGCAAACAGAGACCTTTCTCAGTTCTCTAGCCTTAGCCACCTCTTTATTAAGTAGGGAAATATCTGCAGACTGGCTCAAACAGTGACTAGACCGTTAGAAGCTACTGGTGATGTCTTTACATTTTTTCTAAGCATATGTAAACATTTGGATCTGCTAAACATCCTCCTGCAGGTGTAGTGTTTTCACAGGAAAGGGAAAATCATGATTTCACCAAGTCATGGATATTTAATGAGGTAAACTAATTAAGCAGTATCTGAAAATAATCTTGTTTCTTTACAGTGAAAGGTGATTCAGATGCTGAGTTTTCTAGAACACCGTGCA